>PVQB02000646.1:0-19436 GCA_002980475.2 Fusarium beomiforme | reverse complement strand
GTTGGCGGGGGAAAAGGGTCGTTAGAGGGGGGATGACGAGGTAAGATCTCGACAAGAGAATTTTGGATAGTTGGTAAAAAGAGGTACGAGTATGAGTAGTATGAGGAGAAGAGAATACAGCACAAGCAAAAGGCAGAAAGAAGATGAATGGGGTAGACTAAACTACGATGCCGGCGCCGGGAGCGTGGTCAGTGGGATTCACGCTTTCTTTCTATTGATGCGGAAGAGGGAGATTTCAACGTGCGAGAGATGGATCTGGATGTGTGGATGTTGAGGTGAGGTCGGGCAGACGATGGATGGCGGGGGGGCTAACTAGTGCTGTAGCTAGCTGTATGATCGCTATGCTTCAGTGGTGTTGAGCATCACATTTGGAGCTCTCCAGGTAGGCAGTTGCCTAACCTAGTACCTACAGGTAGCATGGATGGAATGGTTCTCAGTTCTCAAGATACCAGGCTTGAATCAAATGAGGCGGGGTATTATGCCTACGCATTAGGTGAACCTCGATTACGCATTTTCTCGAGGAATCTGGGGAATAACTACAGCATCCATCCAGTAGTAATTACCTGTTACTCCTCTAGGCGTGCATACTATACTTCAGGAGTCTCCCTTAGGTACAGTTTGTATTAACGTGTGCCAATCAAGGTGTTTTGAACCATGATATCTCAGTCCTCCAACTAAAACAGAAGAGAGCTCAGCTACTTTGGTCTTAGCACCATCCTAGTCCAAGGCAGGGGCAAATTCACTGAACTGTCCCTGTTCCTACATCATCAATCTGCTCCTCTACTAGCTAACCCCTGTTCCTATGGGAATGGGACAGCCACTGACGGCCATTCTTTGTATCAAATAACTCGAGGTGATACAATGACCTCACGTCAGTGGCTGTGATGCACCATACCATCAACCCGTCGATACCCTAGAAATACGTTGAGCTTTTTGGAGCCGCCCATTGAATTAAAATCGGTTTTGAGAGAGAAAGAGAAAGAGAGAGAGAGAAAAGCTTGCAAATGTGCGTCGTGTAAGAGTCCCGTCAGCCGCTGGCGCCTAAACAGCCCCCTCGTTCCCTTTTTTTTTTTTTTTTTCGCTGTCACGCGTAAAAAATTTCCATGTCGTCCTCGCCACTTCTAGCCGCGTGCGCGTGCTTTCTATCGCTGTGCCACTGCCTGCTTTGAGTGGCTGTTGAGATTGACCTGTTCAGAACCAGTCGGATGCTACGCAAAAGCCTCAGATCAAGTCGCGTGCCCTTCCATTGACGACGGTCCGGTCCGGCTCCAAATTTCAAAAAAAAAAAAAAAAAACCAGTTTCTTACCCCCATCCGTGCGTGATAGATACTGATTGATAGCAGGGCTGTGGCTGCGGCTGTGGCTAATATCTCTTTCAATATGAGGGATGATGCTATTCCTGGAACATGGGTTTCAAGAAGTATGATGAAACGGGTTCCATTCTCTATGTGGAAGTCCACATAGTGCCGACCTAATAAACGTTGGATATCGATAAATAAAAGTCCGAGCATAAAACCTCCCAGCTCCCAGGCAGCGGTGCCGAAGTTCGTAGAAGGAATATTATTCCAATACATGGTAATGTCTCCCAGACTACCCTATAGATGTCGACATTTGAATGCAATTTCTCTGAACCGCTGGACAGTATGCAGGACGCTGTTAGTGACTTGCTATTTCGAATAGGTCTTTCACTGGTACTAGATGCACCCGACGATAGAACTTGTCAATCTCATTAAAGCTAGAATTACTATCTAAACCTTGTCAACTATAAATATAAAACACATGTTCCTACAAGAAATTTTAATACACCACACGACTTATCATTTTCCAAGCAACATAGAAGGAAAACATAAACCACTAATACGTGAAAATAAATGCTTAGCGCCAGGGTATCTCATGCTCAAACTGACAACTCAAAGGAAAGCATAACTGCCACCCTCTGACTTTCCCGAATTTTCTCGTCTCCAATTCACTGATGAGTTTCCCAGAGTTTTCGAGTGTCTACTTCCAGGAACGCTGAGCGGATCGACGCTCAGACGAGACAACTTGCTCATCGAATGCCCCAGGCCTTGCCGCAACGATGCTAGTGAGTCCCTGATGCTGTTCTGGGCGTCTCCCCATTGACTTGGTGATATCAGCTCCGAACTTGCCCGCTCCCCAGGTTGTGCTCCCTCCCGGCTCGAACTCAAAGCTGTACTTGGTCGGAGCGGATGGAAAGGCGACTCATCCACGAGCTGGTGATATGACAAGCCTGTCGTGTCGCGTTGGGACTCGTATACCCGCCAATTCTCTCCTGAGCCAAACGAAATGTCACTGAAAAGTTCTCTGGGAGCCTCCAGATCATACCATGGCCTGCTACTTGGATGGTTTTCTTCACCAAGCAGTTCTTGAGTGGATAGGCGTACTAGTTCTGGTCGTCTTAATGCTGGTAGACTTTGAGTCGCCCCTATTGATGGGCCCTCAACATCATTCATTGAAGCATGAGAGCCCTGCCCAACATCTAGTGCTCGCGTTGGTTGCCTAGTCAAAAGCCTGGGGCTTGACAGATGCGAAGAAGCAAAGGCTAATGAACTCTCATTGCCGCTTGTATAGTAGTCAGAGCCCTGTTGGAACACTGCTCTTTGAGATTGAATACTAGGGAGGCCACTGAGTGAAGGGTCAGCGGCATCATTACCGCTCATGAAAGATCTTCTTCTTGCATCCGATAGCAGTACTGGCGGCGGTATCAGTTGATTGGTGGACAGTGACAAAGTTGAGCCCGTTCTTTCACTCCTCAAAGAGTCATGACTCGGCCGCCCTGCTGTCGCGGTCCCAACTGTGACCCAGGATCTTCTTTCGTCCTCACTGTTGGATGTACTGAGGGACTGAGATAGGCTGCTGTTAGAGTCCCCAGCGACAAACCTTGGAGGAACAAGAGGTGTCGCCATGAACCCCAATGTTGGAGATGTCATGACCAGCGTTTCCGAGTCCATCTCAGAATGTGGTGTTCTTATTGGGCAGCGCTGCTGTTTCCCTACAGCTGCTGTGCTTTCCATCTTGCTGGCCTCCCGCATCGCTGTTGAGCCCCCATTGACGCGAAGACTTTCAAGCACAGGCCCAGAGATCTTATGGCGGAACTTAGACGAGAGGTAGGTTTGTCGTTTTCGGCGGCGTCTAAGAAGACAACAAACAAGCAGCATTGAAAGGAATAAAACAATGAGAAGCGGCAGAAGAATCGCGAGAAGGAGTGTGCCAGTTGTCAAGCTCCCATCAGAATCTGACAGTTGTGTATCAGGCTCTGAAGAAGTTTCGGTTGGCGCTGCAAAAGTTGATGTGCCCGTGGATGTTGATGAAGTGCGGGACTGAGTCGTAGACGAGGATGTAGACCCGAATGGTTTCACACTCAAATTTAGAATCTCAGTCTCCGTGTCGTCCAGAGTCTTCGATGAAGCGGCCACGGCGATATTTATATCTCCCGAAGCCGACAACGGGACCTTTCCAGTGATATTAAAGTCGTCAAGTTTGAGCCAATCTTTCTTCGGCTGCGTTGTAATATGTAGGTCAATGTCATCTGGATCCCAGAAGTAGGGTCGCAAATCAATATCGACATCTTTTCCAGCCTCGACCTCAATATTGTTAAAAGTTGAGCGAAAAAGAGCGGTTGACACATTGATAGTGGCGTATATGTTGAGTGTGTCTTGATATGAATCGCGGAGTATGATTGTAAAGTTGGTTGAATGGTCACTTTTCCCTGGTGTCCCCTCGATATCCCATGTTTTCTTATCCAAGGAAAGCCAGTCTGGCATACCGTTTGTTGAAACGTCAATGTCCTCGATCTTGACAGGCTTATTGTCGAGTTTTATACTTTTTGCCAGTCCACTATATGCAAGCTTCTTGCCTCTGGTCGTGTTTAGAGTGATGTTAGGATTGTCTACACTGAGCTTGTGTCTACCCACGATGACGGAGAATGCAACTGACACAGCAGAGAAGCCGACGACGTCCGAAGCGACAAGTTTAAAGTCAAAAGTTTGAGGAGGTTGAATAAGTGACTCAAAAGGAGGTGTCTTGCCACTGAATGTCAATGAGCTAGCATCGAACCTCATCCAAGCAGGTAAGGGGCTGCCATCACCGGAGGTTGCATAATAGTTGATCATGTTGGGTTGATAATAGAATGTTTCGGAATCAAAGGTGAACCTAAAGTCTGTAGAAGGATAAGATATAAGTGATGATGGCGGCGAGTAATCTCCGAAATTCTCGATCTGCTCCAGTAAAGGTATTTTGACCGAAGGGGCTTTGTTCCTGGAGACAACCAGCGTCGAACTGAGTAACGTCGAACCAGTATCATCTTTAGCAATGACTTCGATCGTCTGGCCCACCACTTCGCCGCTGGGAACAGTATCATCTGTCGGCGTGCCGTAAAGACGACGATCTTTGCTATCGATAGAAATCCATTTCGGCGCATCCCCAAGGGAGTATGAGATTTCGGAGTCTGATCGAAATGTATATCGAGAGAAGACATAAGAGAAGGGCTCGTCTATCCGAGCTACTGGTGGCAACTGAGAGTTTATCGGGTAGTCTATTGTTGGCTGAGAACTTGTGAGTCCTAAGAAGTTTAGGAGGAGAATAGCGAGTATAGTAGAAGTCATCATGGTATGACAATACACTGTTCAGTGTTGTTGAAGTACGAATAAAACAACATGAAACGCCATCCAGGTGAATAGGAACGCACTGGATAGAAACGGAAGGATGAAAGAAAGAGGATCGAGAATTGGCAAGGCCTGGAGGCAGACGAACGTACGAAGGCATATTGTGAATGACATCTTGATGGCTGGTAAGCTGAAGACTTGAGCTAGAGGAATACTGCACCCTTCATTCCTGGATAGCTTCTCCACTGGACCTCTTGAACCACGGGAGAAAATTGGTGGTAATAGTCGATTAAGGGAATCATTTCTTAACCCGTTTACCCATTTCAGGAGGAGGCAAGATGTCTCAGGTGGGAGCGTCCCGTGAGATGGAGAGACATTGACATGTGGCGAGTATAATCAAGAGAGCGGTTCTCCAGGTTGATACAGAGTACATACAGCCATGGCCACATTCCTTTGCAAGGTCTGGCAGCTCAAAAAGAACGGCGAGACATCGTAGCCACTCGGCATGACCATGAAAAGCTTGTTATGGTAATCTCTAGAATTGACAGGACAGTGTCTCTATCAGAGCTACTCAAGGAAGGCTGGAGAGGGAGAGTCAATAATTGGCAATGGTGTTGTTGAAAGAGCCTATATTGGCTTTGAGGTCATAGGATGTCTCCCTTGGTTCATCAAATCCAGCATTCCCCTTGAGTATTGATTTTATAATCTTGGCCATTCCCTTGGAGTTGTCAATCTGATGTAACATGGATTGACTACCACCTATTTATCAGCGTTCTTGTTTGATGCACTCGCTAGAGTGGAAGGAAGCTGTGGATCACTCGCGTTTTGTCTTCACGAAGGGCAACTCGGCGAATTTATTTGTGGAGGAGCCCTTATCCAAACGGAGTATGAGTTTCGGGAGAGTTTAGTCGTTATCGCCAGTCCCACAGCGCCTTTGACGAGCCAATCGCTCAACTATTTCAATGGCTGTATTTGAGCGGGGGACGCGGTGCATCTTTTTGATGGGTGGCCAAAAAAAAAAAAAAAAAAACAATTTAAAGGGTCCATTTGAGTCTGGATCGCACACGTATGCAAGTGGAAAAAAGGGCAGTCAATCGGTCCAAGTCGAATAGGCAAAAGAGGAGCAGTCAAGCAGGGAATGATGCCATAGGTTGACGATAGGCAAAGAAATTGTTGGCAGGTGGCACAGGGCAGTTGTGCTTTCCACAGATAACTCGATAGAAGCCTATCTCATTCTAGGTTAGCAGGCGCAAGAAGGAGTAACCTACCTGAAGGGGCAGAGCCAGCAGAGCCATAGAAAGCTGCCTACCTACTTACCTATTATCCCTTCCTTACTACTTGAATAAGGTAGAATCGCCATCTTCACCTCGATTTGCTTTCAGGACAGCGCTTCTCATGCTCCACTGCATCCCTATCTATCCCTTGGACCCTCAACACCATCCCTTGGAGCTCTACACTAGTCGTGATAGTTTCAACTATTGAACGAATATTTTCTTTCGCCCTTTGCTGAAGCCCAAGAACTCCATTCGAAAGGAAGAACAGCAACACGACCCTCGCAATGAGCAGTCCGCCGTCATCCCCATTGATGGACCCAGTCACCATCAGTGAAGACATTGCTCCATTGCCGTCCTTCAAGGCCAGTGGTGTAGCGACCGTTGATTTCGATGGAGTCCTCTCCAGTCCTCTCAAGGTGCACGAAGATGTCCGATCTGGTTGTGGTGGGCAAACGTGGCCCGCCGGAATGCTTCTCGGCAAGCATATGCTGCGTTACCACAAAGACCGACTTGCTGATGCTCGGATGTGAGTTTCGCGCTCTGACTTTGATTTCGATACTGTTGTCACATGCATGTGACTTGAAATAGGCCCTTTGCTCTGGCCGCATAGTCTAGATAGTGTGAGTATAATGAAAGACGGAGTAGACGTGCTGACTCGCTGGTCTAGATTGGAACTTGGAGCTGGCGGCGGTCTCATCGGTCTTGCCGTCGCTTTAGAATGTCAGCTTCGAAATCAGTTGCTAGTGACGGACCAGTTGGAGATGTATGAGCTGATGCAGCACAACATCGAGCTAAATGGTTTACAAGGCAAAGCCAAGGCTATGGTGCTCAACTGGTGAGTGCATTCGAACTTGTTGTCATGTGTAACTTGCTACACCACGAAATCAATCTCTCGATCATGAAAGCGAGCCGCCAAGCTGACATGGCCTGTGCATGCAGGGGCGAAGACTTGCCAGCTGATGTGCTGGAGCAAAAGCCAGACGTGATATTGGCTGGCGAATGCGTCTATTTCGAACCTGCATTCCCTCTCCTGATGTCTACACTTAAGGCCCTATTGGAGCTTAACCCTGCAGCTGTCGTGTACTTCTGTTTCAAGAAGAGGAGACGCGCGGACATGAACTTTGTCAAAATGGCTAAGAAAGCGTTCAAGGTCGAAGAAATCTTCGACGAGGACAGGCCCATTTTTCAGCGTCAGGGGCTTTTCCTCTTTTCTTTCACCAGCCGCTCAAGCACAGGCCAAATGAAAGCCACCAAAACCCAAAGTCAACCTCACCTGTCAAGATGATCAACAGATATCAAAGAGTGCTTTGTCTACACAGCATCCTTGTTGGCATGCACCTGGGAAATATCCATGCATGTTGAGTCCTCGTACGACTGGATCCTTTCATGAGGAAACACAATGACGCTGACAGGACTGCATAGTAAGTCCGACCAATAGCACTTCAATGTAACATCACCAAAGGGTTTCTTGAGGTTTCTCGAGTCGGTTCAATGATAGTCCGCGTTACATATTGCTTTAGTCTTGACATAATGGAGCTATATGGACACCCAATTTGTTGACTTTCCAACCGATTCGAGGGTTTGGAAGACGTGAGGGAACAAATGCACAGCACCCACATTTGCATAGTACATACGTTGCTGACTATTCTCCCCGCAACATGTGTCTCAACCTCGGTTTTTGTCTTTTGTAGGAACAAAAGGCACTGTGTAAGCTGGACTCATGAGAGACAAATTTAGCAATGGAAACAAAGCCGGCTTGACCATTGAGAGCGAACGTAGGGGTTGTGGGAGTATTTGAGAGGTTTCAAGCACACCGCAAGATTCTGATCACATCGCATCACAATGAAATCGCATACATACTCATCCAGACAAGCCCGGTAATTAACGAAGCAAAGAGAAATCAGGACTTCAAGCCCAACTCGCAAAGTGTGAGCGTCACGCATGCATTGGCGCCAAACATTATGCCGAACGATCCAGCGAGAGAAGGCGGCGAAGAAGAATTTTTTCCCCTCACACCACCAGTTCTTTGGTGCTTCTCAGGCTTCTTCAACCGCTCTTGCTCCTGCAAGCCATGTGCAATAAGCCGTTGGGTTGTTTAGTGGATGAAGTGGCACCCTATGTTACTGTTGTCCTGACCCTGGGAAGAAATGGGTCTTGTTTCAACTTGGCGTTGGCTTCCTCCACACCTCCCGGATGCACGTTGACTCGTTGAGTGCTTTCAAGCCTCTCAAGCCTCCGCGTTTCGGGCCAGGTACACGGCGCCAGCGGACAAGACAACTCAGAGATCGATTCATAACCTTCTCCCCGCCCACCAAGTTTGGCGCTCTAACAGTGCCAGACGTTCCTTGTTTTCTCGCTCCGCAGAAATTCCGCCATTGTCAGGCACATTCAGACTGTCATTGGCCGCCTCTTAGCGTGACAAGATCTAACTCGGAAGCTGACGACAGGGCGGCCCCTTGCAGACTGGCCAATCACAATTTCTGGACGAGAAAACATGCATTGAGTCGGACCACTGGCCTGTGTGCGTGCTCTAAAGATTGCGAGGTATCTGAAAAGACCAAGTTGCTCAGCGACATGACTCTGATGATGCCGTTGACAACATCAGTCACTGTACTGTATTGAGCTGACGCGGCTCGCTCTGCGTGAGTCGCGGTTCTCCGCAAACGCATTCTCAGATGAGGCAGCTACTTGATTGAGAGGGGTTCTGGAGATTCGAGAAGGAGGCTGGCTAAGCTGGCCGCTGGCGATCAACTTTACAGCACAATGCGATGAATGCCCCTTGATGGTGCCACGGCACCCCTGAAGCGCGACAGGGTCAATTTTGCTTCTCCTTGTCCTCTCCGCAGGCCTCCTTCTCAGGTTGTGTAGCGCTCTGGCTTTTTCTTACGTAGCTGTTAGGGCAGACTGCTTGCATGGTTCAGGGAAGTGTTTTATGGCTGGCTCCAGCAGATCCCAATGGCCCAGTAAATACCTCCTGAGGAGCGAAAGAGATGGCAGCTTGCCACGTCCGTGCTGTGGCCCGTTTGTCTCCACCATCCTTTTCGGAACAAGGCCAGACACGAGAAAGACTGGCTGAAGTGGGTGGGTGGGCTATGCTGTTGTGGTGGATTTCTTTGGGAAAAAACCACGCGTGGCCAGGCCCCCAAAGCGGAACTTCCTCAGCTACTGCTCCCGGGGATGAATCCGGTACGACGCCGCCTGCAATTCTTTTGCTGACAGTTGCGGTCCCTTGACTCATATGTTCCAGTGAGTTGTTGCTTGCGGATACGCTGGCTATGGATGGCACACCTTAAGCTCCGGTACCTGGCTAGGAGTAAGGTACTAGTCTAAAGCCAAGTCTTTTAAGAGCTAGCATAATGAGCCGGCACCGTCTTTTACGGCGAGGCGTAGTATTAAAGGAAGGGTCGGTTCCTCCCCTTGTTTCGTTTCCTCACCTACGATCTCTTCGAGTTCAAACACCACTCATTCCCACCTGAGCACTGAGCAGGACTCTCTCTCTCTCACGCACACATTCCCTCAAACGACGTTCAACGTCCATTCATTCAATTCAGCTTCTTGAATAGATTCATTCCTGTGGAATAGAAACTAGCCATCCTTCCTTTGCCTAGCAATCCATCGCGTCGAGATACCCTTTCGTCTTCACATCAGACGTATCACAGCTACAGCCGCTCCTTTTGGTTGAAACAACAGAACTCGAAACAAAAATACCAAATCATCCATCAACATGAAGTCTTTTACTCTTGCTTCTGCCTTCCTCGCCGCTGCGGCCGTTGCCCAGCCCCATGGCAACCCTCACGGAAACCACCACCGCCGTCATCACCAGAACGACAAGCGCGATGTTGTCACCGAGATTGAGTGGGTGACTGAGATTGAGTATGTTACCAAGATGGTCGATGCCACCACCACCGTCTGGGTCCGACCTGAGGCCGAGCCTACTAGTGCTCCTCAGCCTGAGACTACCCAGCCTGCTCCCAAGAAGGAGAAGAAGCCTGCCCCTCCTCCCGCCCCTACCACTACTCTCGTCACCAGCGCCTACACTCCCCCTCCTCCTCCTGAGCCAACTACAGAGGCTGAGGCCGCTCCCGAGTCTACCTCGCAATACGTCGCTCCCGTCAAGCCTACCACCCAGGCTCCTGCTCCTCAGCCTACCGTTGAGGCACCCAAGCCCAAGCCTGTTAGCAAAGCCCCCGAGCCTGAGACCGAGGTCGCTCCCGTTCAGCAAGAGAAGGCTGCTAAGCCCGCCTCTGGCGGTAGCTCTTCCGGTGGCAGCTCTGCCGCCAAGCACGGTGAGTTCACCTACTACGACATTGGTCAGGGTGCTTGCGGTGAGGACGACTCTGGCAAGGACGACAGTATTGCCATCGTCGCTCTCTCTCATCTCCTCATGGGCCCGGAATCCAACAACAATCCCATGTGCGGCAAGACCATCACCATCAAGGCCAACGGCAAGACTGCCACCGCTATCGTCGCTGATAAGTGTATGGGCTGCGATCTTAACGACATCGATGTCAGCCGAAAGGTCTACAAGGAGATCTGGGGCAGCCTCGACTCTGGTCGCACTGAGGTCGAGTGGTGGTTCAACTAAGCGCCACAAAGAACATGTTTTCTTGAATCATGAAAACACTACGAAGGATACCCTTTTCTTACGATTTGTTCTTTTCATGAAGCGGGAATCTCTTCACCCCCGAAGGCGCTGGGGCGTAGACATAAAAAGGGCACAATGGGTACCTCTGGGACCTAGCCCTGGAGATTCTAGATTGGGGTGTTTTTGGTTTCTTAGGCGAATCAGCTACGGTTGACAGTTGTTGACTTCTATGTACATAACTTTGGATACGCCGTTCGGATAGACAAACAATACAGTGCCCTCAATCAGGGACAGCACTTTGGGTTACATTACCTTATACGATTTTCCCTCATTTGTTTTGACACCTCATCTGGCATTGTTTATTTTGAACGTAATCTTGGAGCAGGCGAAGCGAGCGGGTTTAATTTGGAGAACCTGGTTTTTGGTCCAAGCCTACTCCATACAATGTCCTGGTACTTAAAGCACCCCATGTCTTTAGCAGGGCCCATACGCGATCAACTTTAAATGAGTTCTCGTTTAAGCTGAGACTAGGGCATTTAACAATTAGCCAACAGAAACGAGAAACTGACTCTACTAATGAATATCGCTCGGGTTAATAACAATGAACCACTGCACTAAAACAAATTCCTTGTCGTGGTGGTCGATGCCACAGCATAGCTGGTCAATAAACAGTTGGTATCCAGGGTGAGAGGCGCTTTGTATTGAAGCAGACTAATGAAGCCGCTCCCTTCAGCTAGGCCTTTACTCAGGGACACTGGGTAAAGGTCAATGTATTCGAGGGCTGAGATGCAGGTAGCGTAGCACGAAATGGTTTTCAGATTACCCTGCTTCAAAGGAGAAAGGAAGAGGAGAAAAGGAACATGGTGGGTAAGTTAATATTTCCACGCCTTACAGAGGCGTTTTGAATACGATCTATCGATACGGATACAAATACAGGCATTGACAGACTCTTAAGACTCCCGCCCCAGCCGTACGAATTGTATTGCATGTATCTGTTGATACAGTATTATTGCACTGTGTTTATTGTTTACGTTGTCTCATCCAAGAAGACGGCTTTAGCACACGTAGTACAACTTTCAATGACTAGTCGAAGTCGTAAATCATGAATTTAGTGGCATGTAGCGAGTATTCTGAAACCTCTACAGGAGGTTTAGGAGTTCCTCCACGTAGCGGCGTGTATCTACGCCAATACCCTGAGCAAGCTTGCCTGCACCCTCTGTGGAATCTGTACGGAAGCCAACGTGGTCGCTTGCGCGGCGAATGAGGAAGATTTCCTTGGCAACATCCGGATGTCGCGGATCGGGACCAGAATATTTCCTCTCTTTTTCGTCTAGAGTGGCATTCTGGTCTGTGTCTATGCCAGCTCCAGCTTCGTGAATGGTAGAGAGATTCCCGGTGCCAGAGTCTTCTTGACGGTCGAGCAGACGCGTCCAAACTATCCACCATCCACGGCTGGACTTCTCAGTACGCTCAAGAGCAGTTGAGCGGGAGCGGGTACCAACATAAAGATTGACCAGATGAAGGTGAGTGTTGAGAGCATCAGCACGAGACCAGGGTTCAATGTCATCGTAAGCTTCTGGTATGTTGGGTATAGATGAATGAACTGTCAATGAGACAGGATCCCACACGAGGTCATATATGTTATTTCCAGAATGGTTACTGCCAGAACCTGCATCGATGCCAGGTCGCTCAGGACGGTACCTTGTTGATAGGAGAAGAGGCTTGCGTAGAGGAGCAAGCTGATGATGAAGGGAGCGATACAGGGAGTCCATTGCAAGGGAGTCGGTTCGTAGATTGAATAGAAAAGTGAACATAAAAGGTCGGTTGACGTAGACAACAACGCGCAGTTTCTTGGCCTTGTTGAGATCGTGTGAGTCGTAGCCGGGTATCATATTCCCTACTACTTGTGACTGGGTGAGAGCACTGGCCGGATGCTCAAAGTCACGCACAGTTATAGCCTCTGGTCTATCCAGGGCCTCGCTCTCAAGTTCAATGTTAACAGTTCGTAAGACGGTCCGAGAATTATGTTCTCCGTCGCCAGCATCGTCAGAACATGCGCTATCGCTTCCGCTATAATCCTCATTGATCTCGCCCTTCAGACCAATGAGGTAGTGGCCAGCCGCCTCATACGAAGGTGTGCGTTCCGCGAGGCTAGGCCGTGTCAGTTTTGAAGTGTCCTGGGCAGACTTAAGATCCTGCTGCGGACTCCCGGACTGTTTGATAGAAGGTTCGCCACTTCCAGCACCACCAGGCAAAGACCAGTATGTGCCATAACCCAGTTTGAGATAGCTAACCACCTTATCTAGTTTGCCATCTTCAGTGACCTGAATTTGGGGTTGATCTTTTCTGGAACTCTCCCCAGCCTGTTCACTTGTTGAGGATTTCCCGGGTTCATTGGCTACTTCCTGAGTTTGAACTTGGGCCGCTTGCTGCCGATCAGCTGCCCTTCTCCTTTTTGCGCGCCGAACTGACGTGGGACTTTCTATGATGCCATAAGCATGATCTCCCCAGGTATATAAATCCTCCATCCAATGTGTCACGTCTCTCAGTGACTTTCTGGACAGAGCACCAGTTCCCAAAAAGATGGCGCCATCATCAGAACCAGGCTCTCTTCCTGTTCCTAACCATTGCTCAGGGTCGCCATAGGAGTCGTTTGGAGGCGGTGAATTAGGATTATAGTCGCCGAATTTGGAAACGACTAAGTCGACGAGCCCTTCTATTCTCCCGACCAGTCCTTCTAATACGGCTCGCTCGCCACTGCCCCGTTCTTCTTCGCCGACGCCGACGCCTAGTTCGCCAGAGGCAGCAATTGGGATGCCCCCAAAGATATCGCGAGCTGGGTTTCCATGCATCATGACATTCCAGGTCGAAAGGTAAAGGTCCCAGTATCGACTCAATATAGTGATGAACTTAGTTCTCTTATTGCGCACGAAGAGGGCGCTTAACGAGGAGTCATGATGCATGAGGAAGATACTATGGGCTCGAAGTAGATCGCGCAATAGCAGGCTCGCGGGTTTCATCTCGCGACTGGAGTATTCGTATCGTTCTTCGGCTGCTTCGCTCTTAGTAGCCAGCCGAGGAGGGAGAGGTAGCTTGGTAAGGTCGATGCTCTAGTAATGATGGTGAGGAGGTCGCGTAACATATAGAGTTGTGATATGCTTACTGCTAGAATCCACCATCCAGGCTCGAGCTCATGGAGTATGACTCTTGACTTCTCGGTATCGATAGTGTCTACCGTTGAACCACTTGCAAAACCGCGACTGAAGCTAGCCATGCCTTGAGCAAGGCCGATCTGCCGTAAACGCTCATTTCGCTCTTCTCGAGAGATATTCCGAGTCGGCTGGCCACGAGTGCGCCTGCGCTTGTTATGTGAGGCTTGTGTGGTTACAGAGGCATAGTAGACGATTTGGTCCTCGATAGTTTCGTCGGTATTGCCAAGCGTGGGGTTGAAGATGGTGAGGAAGCCGAGCTGTGCTGGCACAACAGTTCCCGGCGCTGGGTTAGTAGTACCCGAAGCTGAACGCGAGGCCATTCTGGCAATATACCGCGTTCTTTCGCCCCCCGCGAAGGACTCGAGAATCGTGCTACTTTTTTTTTTTTTTTTTTGCGCTGGAGCTTATATGACTAGTTCGTCACTCCCAATCAATTCTGACGTAGATCGGCGATCGCAACCGCCCAAGCCTCCCATCAAGTTCACAAGACGGTCAGGGCACCTCAAACTGACAAGGGTGAAGGAACATAAACGGGCGAAAACAAGAAAATGAATGTATTATAGAGGAAGAGGGAATGGGGGAAGAAGGGATCGGGCTAGAACCGCTAACGTTTAGATGTTGGTCTTTCGCGTACCTTATACCGCAGGTAAACTGCTAACTGTACAACTGTTACATATCAGTCGAGACCCAGGCCTCGATCATGTGGGCAGATATGTTTGCTCGGAGGATATACCCCGACTCCAACACGATTGGGCACATTTAAACGGCCAATCGAGCTCTTCCGTCATGTGGAACTGGAGGAAGGTAAGACTGGATCGAGTCAACGGAGTTGGAAAAGGGAAGGTATGGATAAGAGAATACCGTTGTACTGCATGCATATTTTGGTCTTGCATTATTGGTATTCTCAATTAAAACATTGCATGGGTTGAAAGAGTCTGGACTGTGGAGCAAAAAGATCTCGAACTTTAGGTCAACATGCCGAATTTCCTCTTTTTCTTCCTTACAGACCGAGTTACATTTCAACAATGCCATGATTCTAGAACAATACCCATGGTCGAGCGTTGTCTTCCACCATGACATTTCCGGCTATCCAGGTCATTCAGCATCCCTCAAAGTCGTTATCATACCATTTAATATACACAATTAAACCCCCAAACAAGCAATGCTCGACTTATTCGTTTCTTGCACCTAATGCCTCATCTTTATCGCCTTGTCCAAAGACATTTTGTCTCTTCTTGGCCATCGCATACGCCTCACTCACACGTTCTCGTTGTTCTTTCAACACTTGCATCGGTGATCGAGTTTGGTCTTGAACCTTCATGCTCTCAGTCCTCGGGAAACCCCATCTCCTCCTCTCTCTTCTTTGGCTTCGCTCAAAGCTGGAGAACTCAGCCCACATGAAATACAGTATAAACGTGATGAGAGTAAGTGGTATCGTGATGGCCCAGTATAATTGGAACTGAGGTGTGGGTTTGACCCCAATACCTCCTTCATCGGCGTGTGCATCGTCCCAGTCGAAGAGATCAGTAGAGAAGAGCGCCGAAATGAAACTGCCTGGTAGGAAGAACATTGTAACAAATGCTAGTGTCTTCATGGAAGCAGCATCGCGAAGTGTGGATATTGAGATGATGTAGTTGGAAAGACTGTAGTTCTCTGATATGAGGTTGTTCAACTGGTAAAAATGTTAGTCTCATTATGACCCTACCCCTTGAGGCTGACATACCACATCGATTTGAATTTGCACCCTCTTCAAGGTATACTCCCTATCCATGGCCTGCATCATTAGTCGCTTCTGGAGAACACCAACATGATTCTTCATAAGCTTGTCGGCCTCGGGGTTTGAGCTTTGGCCAAGGCTCAATTGTTGCTGGACAAACTCAAGAAGCTTCTGTAACGTCTTATCCTTTCTTTCCGTACTTGCTAAACGGACTGCGAACCCACTCATCTGTGCGTTGAGTGTGCCTAGCTCACCAGCTGCAATATGTTTTCGTTCCGTCTTGAAGTCTGAGTAACCCGTTCGCGCTTCTATCTGCTGAATGCCAGGCTTCATATTGTTCTGCGTTACCTCGATCTCTCCATGAAACATGAAAGCAAAGAGAAACGCGGGGAACATGACATGGCTTGCTGTGCTGAGACTCCATTTACTTTTGCTCTTGAGAAGCTTCTTCAAATAATGTTGCTCCTTGTCGCCAGCCAGAATCATTCCATAAGTGATTCCTGGCCGCGAAGAAGGTGGCCTAAAGCGAGTATGTGACCAAATAGACGCAAGTTTAGGCGCATAGCAAAAAGCGTAGGCCTGTTGGTCTGCATCAGGCTTGATGACCGCAGGAAATGCGTTGACGCCGGCGACACAACTCGAGAAGTAATTGTAAGCAAGCTCGAGGCCAAACTTTTCCAAAATCTGATTCTTGGCATCTTCAGGAAGTTCAACGCAGTTTTCGTCAAGGATGAATTTGGGCCATATTAGTCGCAGGATTAGTGACTCTAGTCCTGTCGTTCCTATTCGCGTCTCTGTCGCTAGCCAGGAAGCGACGTCAGGTATTGTGGTGACTCCCTCATGGTAGTCGACGATTCCAGTATCATCCCTGCACCAAAGTTCGCTATACTTGAACGAGAGGACGTCGTGGGATTGGGTGATTCGTCGCGAATTGAACTCGGCGATCTTGTGGTATATCTCATCCATGTCTGCGGAGCGTTTAGCGTCTCGGAAGGCAGACTGGTGGCTAGGCGCATGGGATGAGAGAGTTGTGAGGCTGATTGCCGGTGATATGTAGATGACAGGGCGTTTCTGATATCGGAATTGTCTGTATATATGGCCAGGAGGGCTCGTGAAATGGGAGCTGGAGGTGTCTAGTCTGCTGATGCTGGCGAACCACTGGCGATCTGCCGCATCAGCTGCGCATTTCACTCATTTCAGCTGCATCTCATCGTTCAGTGTCTGAGAGGAGATCTGCCTGTCTTGGGGGCGACCAATCGCCCAAGAGCATTGAGACATGGGTGTTCAGGGATCCTTGCTTCTGAGATGAGCTGGGCGTTAAGTGTCGGTCGAATCAACTGATACGACACAACGCTTGTTTTTGACAGCCTGTTCTTTCTTGGTATGACTAATTCGTTTCTGATATATTCCTTTAGGTCTTCCATTATCAGCAATATCGAGATTCAACGGAAATGTTGGCTTGCAAAGCTGAAGCTGAAGCTCCGCTTGAATGCGGTATGTCAGCTTGTTAGCTTGCACTGCCACTAAGTACAGGTAGGTAACTTCTATGTATGCTTCTTGAGGTTTTGATGTCTCACTTAATTGATGAGCCTTTGTAACGATTTCATATTGTCGTCATGTGAGTATACTGGTCGACCATCATAAGTCAGTGTGGTCTTAAATGAACAGGAGAATCCATATATACCTCCAGAATAGTTTTCTATACAGATCTTGGCTGCCCGAGCTTCAAGCTCCAGCTTCCGCCGCTAGTTGAGCCCAAGCTACTACCTACTAATGGATTGCGTTAGGTCCCTTACAGTACCCCACAGGTCCCTTCAACGTCATGTCCGCTCCGCTGTAAGCTCACCCAGCCCATCAGTCAGATCCAATGCAAAGCATGGCCTGAATCATATGCATCAACAAAAAGAGTCCAGCATTTGCATTGGTATAGAGAAATAAACGTGTTCAGCCCGTATTGAGGTTGATACAGATCTGAAGCGCCTCACCATGATCCTCAGTATCTATAATCATCCATAAAGACCCTTGTAAATAGACACAAACACGCCTACGTCATCCCATTATCCCCAGTATCATCTCACTTCGTACTGTAAGCTCCCCCGCCGCTGACTGAGCTTGGGTGTTTCATGCTCTCCTCCTACATCATCCCAGTTATTTAAGTCACTTTATTACAAACCTGCAATCTCAATCAAACACTAAAAACCTTCACATTCTATCGGCCCTCAGGCCCAAATCCACCACAATGGAATCTTTCTCTCTACTCAAGCGTCGTACCACTGATCTCCTCCACAATGTCCAGCAAAACCTCCCCTCTATGCCTTCCGTTCCATCCGTTCCCTCGGTAACTCCCCAGAAAAAGAGCTCTATGAAAGGGACATGGGAGCGCATTGATGCTCCTGACGTTCCCCGTTCCTCTCATTCCCTTAATATCGTCCACGGAACCGCTTACCTCTTTGGCGGAGAAATCGAGCCCCGGAAGCCCGTCGACAACGATATGCATGTAGTCACTCTTCCTTGGAGCAGCGCCGGCGCCGACTACTTCAAGATCAAGGCAGTTGCTGCCAAGCCAGATGCACAGCCGAAGAAGGTTGAGGCTCAGCAGCCTGTTCAACCAAAGGCCCCGGAACCAGTGAAATCCGAGGAGAAGGCAGACGAGGAGGAGATTGAAAAGAAACTCGACGAAGTTTCTCTAGAGGAGGAGGACGAGGAGGATGAGGAAGATGAAGACGACGATTCTTCAGATGAAGAGCCCGAAAGCAAGTCTAAGGGTAAACAGCCTGCTGGTCCCGAGCAACTAGAACTGGGTGATGTCCCAGCTTCGCGAGTGGGCCACGCTACTGCTGTCATCGGATCTCGCATCTTTCTTTTTGGTGGTCGCGGAGGTCCCGACATGCGGCCTCTCAACGAAGGTGGCCGTGTCTGGGTTTTCGACACCCGCTCTAACACATGGACATACCTTGACCCGGCCCCTGTCGTTCCAGGCGGTGCCATTGTACCCCAACCCGCCCCGCGAAGCTATCACACAGCCACTTCGATCGACCGCCCCCGTGATTTCGCTCCTAAGCGACACAAAGAACCTGAGACTTGGGGACAGTGGGCACTTGGAGACACTTCCAAGACGGGTATTCCTCAGGCTCCCCTTGTTGGTAATGTTGCTGAAGAAGCTGTGGATGAAGAGTCCGATGGCTATGGTACCTTCTTCATTCATGCCGGATGCCTCGCTAACGGTGAGCGTACCAATGACATATGGGCCTTCAATGTTCATGATCGTACTTGGACTGAGCTTCCTGCTGCTCCGGGACCTGCTCGAGGTGGCAGTGCCATCTGTGTAAGCAAGACCCGCCTCTTCCGCTTTGGTGGTTTTGATGGACACAACGAACTCGGAGGGCAACTCGACTTCATCCATCTCGAAGTTGAAACTTTTGACGATAAAGGCACCAAGGGTGAGGTGGCTGTCCGCGCCCGTGGCGGTTGGCAAACAATTTTCGAGAGCGATCCAAATACCGATTCAACTGAAATCCATGCCGAGCCTGCTCAGACTTGGCCTGAACCTCGAAGTGTCGCATCTCTAGAGGCCATCACCTCAGGTGCTGGTTACGAGTATCTCGTCCTGACTATGGGTGAGCGTAACCCAAGCTCACAGGGCCACGAAGGCGCAGGCAAGTTCTTGAATGATGTTTGGGCTTTCCAAGTACCTCCTCTGGGCATGACTGCCGCCAGTGTTACCGCCGCCATGTGGCAAGCTATGGGTCGAAAGACAGGTGAGGGCAAGTGGACAAAGCTTGATCTCGAACCATATGACGATGACAATAGTGACGAGATGCCTGTGGCGAGAGGCTGGCTTGCCAGCGCACCTATGGGTGAGCTGGAGGAGAGTGGTATCTTGATCTGGGGTGGTCTGGGTGAGGATAATGCGCGGCTTGGGGACGGTTGGATCCTGCGTGTTGGCGATTCCTAGTTGAAAACGAAGAGACTGAAGAAATAGCTGGGTTTGGGGTAGTGTTCTTGTTTTCTTGTGTTTCTTATACA
>PVQB02000645.1:0-21750 GCA_002980475.2 Fusarium beomiforme | reverse complement strand
CATGGCAACCTCAGTTTTAGGGGATATGCAATGGCACAACCCTTGAACCGGGAACTTTTTCTGGGGTGTGCGAGTTTGAAATTGGGGGGATCTGGGGTTGAATGGATAATTTCTTCCATTGCTTTCTCTCCTACTGGACGGTTTTGTACTTGAATAGCAGGTATTCTTCGCTACTTTCCAGGATCAATTCTCAATCAGGCCACTTTCATTTACACAATTACTATCTTTTTTACTATCAGCCTATCATGTCTGTCCAACAACAACAAGTCTTGTCTTATCCCTCTGGGGACTCTCTCCAATCGAACCAAGTCTCACAACTAGATCGCCACGGCTACCTTTTTGGCAAGAAATTGACTGCTTCGTTGTCGCCGTTTCTTCATAATGTTATTTATCAAGATCTCGGGTTGAAATGGGGCCAGGTTAGACTTGATTCGGCTGATATTCCTGGGTTTTTGGAGCTGGCGCAACACCCCGACTTTTACGGTACGTCCCTCCCATATTGTTAATTAAAGAACGAGTACTGATGAGATACAGGCGCTTCAGTGACCATGCCCAACAAAGTCGCCATCCTCCCGTACCTAGATGAACTCACAGAAGAGTGCCGCGACGTCGGCGCCTGCAACACCCTCTTTGTCCGCGAAAAAGACGGCCGTCGCATCTTCTGCGGCGCAAACACAGACGTCATTGGCATCCGCGACTCATTCTACCAAAACATCGATAACCCCGATGCCGTCTTCCACCACAAACCCGCTCTAGTAGTCGGCGGTGGCGGCGCAGCTCGAAGTGCCATCTACGCGCTGCGAAAGTGGATGAAGGTCAAGACAATCTACCTCGTCAACCGCGACGAAGCAGAAGTCACCACCATGATCAACGACTGTGCTGAGCGCGGCTACGGCGAGGGACTTCTCCACGTCAAGACTGTCTCCCAAGCTGAATCCCTCGAAGCACCCGGTGCCATCGTAGCGTGCGTCCCAGACTTTGAGCCCGAGACCAAAGAGGAGATTCGCGCACGGGCAGTGACCGAGACGTTTTTGGACAAGGAGCAAAAAGGTGCTATCCTGGAGATGTGCTACAACCCGACGCCGTTCACGCGGTTGGGTGGTATTGCGGAGGAAAAAGGATGGAAGGTTATTTTGGGGACGGAGGCGTTGATTTATCAGGGCTTAGAGCAGGATAAGTACTGGACGGGGAAGACGCTGGAGGAGATGCCTATTGAAAAGGTGCATGTTGCTATTGCAGAGAAGGTTGCGCAGAGGGCGGAGGCCAAGTTGTGATTTGTTTTATGGCATAGATAGCGTGCATTATTGGAGTTATAGAAATGATTGAACTTTTACGTTAATGAAGTTGTTCTTGTTGATGAGTATGCGATCGGGGTATGAGATGGAGGTTGGATCGCTAAGATGTGACGAGGGACATTAGTTCTAGGACTAAGACTTCTCAATGTTTACCTAAACTAAAGGCTTTGCAGATCACTGGGATCAGTCGGAGTAAGCATTCGGTCATGCAGCATTCTTACCGAAATACGGCCAAGATAGAAAAGGATGGAAATCTACCAAAATATTGAAGACTCAAATCTGTTTGTCACTATTGCTCAAAGCCATTCTAGGTCTTTGGTCCAAGACCTCTAAACCGTCCAGCGTTGAGTTTGCTGGTTGAGTCTGCTACGGAGGATGAACCGAATTACCTACTCTAAAAGAACTGCCTAATATTCCATGAAAGAAAAAAAAAAATTGATCATATTCATATGGATCTCATCTTTTTTTATAAAGAATATGAGCGAAGTGGCTGGCCGTAGCTAAGAATGTCGGCATCCAGATGCTATGCCAAGCTGACAAACCCATCTCCAATGGCGGCAAGTTAACCTCTTTGCCGAGCATATATTTCTCGACTACGACGTCACCCCTCTCAATTCTTCCCTCCCTAATACCAAAATCTCTCATCATGGAAGCCTCAGTTTCGTTCTCTCGGCCAGAAATGGTCGAGATCAACAACGCCCAACCCACCATCTCACCAGAAACTCACCACATAATAAGACGCATCAACGCAGCCTATGACTGGACCGGCCCAGACGATCCCGATAATCCACGCAACTTCTCACTTCTCACAAAGATCCTCAGCATAGCTTCTATAATATCCTTAGCTTGGGCTTCTTGCTTCGCCGGCGCAATATACGCCCCCGCCCAAGCCTCTGTCGGCCAGGAATTTCATCAAGGTCGGATAGCTGCTGTGTTGCCGTTGTCGTTGTATAACCTCGGCATGGCGTGCGGTCCACTCGTCGGCGCTCCTTTATCTGAAACCTACGGGAGGAAAACGGTGTATGTGGCTACTACGCCTATCTTCTTGGCATTCCTTCTCGGATCTGGATTTACGAAGGATATCATCAGCTTGTCGATCTGCCGCTTCTTCGCTGGCATGTTTGCATCTCCCAATGTGAACAATACGTCTGCTACCATCATGGATTATTGCGCACCTCAGTATCGCGGTGCAAGTCTGGGAATATACTATTCTATGCCTTCCCTTGGAGCCGCGGTTGGTCCTTTAGTTGGTGGCTTCGTGGAGAGGTCTCTAGGTTGGCGATGGACACAGTGGATTACTGTTGTGACAACGTGCGCTCTCTACATATCCGTTCTCTTTACGAACGAGACATATAAAAAGGTTGTCTTGAGGAGAAGAGCTATTAGAATGGGCATGGGGGACAGTTCGTCTCAGCAGACGTCTGTTGCCAAGACGATCCGTCATTTCTTTACAGTTCTTATTCTTCGGCCTCTTCATATGCTGTTCACCGAACCAATCGTAACTCTGGTCAGTCTCTACAACGGCTTCATCTTTGGACTACTATACACATTCATCATATCTGTTCCTTGGATCTTCAGACATTACTACAATTTCAGCGCAACGGGAGAGTCCCTCTCATATCTGGGTATAACTCTCGGCACACTCTTCGCCTGCGTGCCGTTTGTATTTATTGATTTCTCATACTATCAAAAGCGCCTCATCCATTGGAATCAGACTCACGACAGCGACAATTCCCTGCCTCCGGAACACCGACTCATCTCTGCAATGATCGGAAGCTTCTTCCTCCCCGCTAGTCTCCTGATATCAGGATGGACGGCTGAGTACCGCATCCACTGGATCCTCCCGATCTTCTTCCAAGGCATGACTATGTCAGCCTGCCTTTTAATCTATGCTGGTGTAAATCTCTTTATGCTTGATGCTTACGGTCCCCTCTATGGGGCGTCGGCTTCTGGTGCCATGATGCTGAGCAGATACTCTCTGAGCTTTGCATTTCCATTGTTTGCTTTGCAGATGTTTGAGAAGCTTGGTGCAGGTTGGGCTACAACTCTTTTGGCTGGCTTTACGTTATTAATGGCGCCTATACCGTGGTGCTTTTTTGTGTATGGTGAGAGGATTAGAGCGAGGAGTAGATATGAGTCGAGCTCTTAGAAATTTTCCGAGTTTATATATATTCCATCGGCCAGAGTTCTACTACCTAAAGTATAATCGAAGTTCCTCGGCGAATAAGATCTTCTGATAGCTATTTTTTGCCTAGATTTATGCCGCAAGAGATATCGATAAGGTTTTACACAAACTCAGATTTGATAGCTACGTTGAACCTCCAGTGACTCGGTTTTAGGTTACAATTCAAGTGAGAAGGAATGTTCTCACTGCATCACACAAAGTTTTGCAGTTAAAACTTTTGTCTATTTAAACACAGATTTCTGAGAGCTCTTTCTCTCCATCTTTCTCTAAACATCAACACAAACACCACTACTACAAGATCACACTACACCAGCATTGCTATAACTGATTCTTCTGAACCGCGACCTCTCTTTGTGTACGGCACGCTTCGGGCGTTGCCCTTGCTATCTTTAGCTTTGACAGGAGATGCCAAAAATACCAGCACTGTGGCAGCCATGGCGCCCAGCCAAAGTCTCCGGTTATGCAAGATATGCTGTCAACCATTGTGATTATCCCGCAGTCATTAAGCAGGATGGATATGAAGTTGACGGGTGTGTACTACTGTTAAAGACTACGTCGCAGCGAAAAAAGCTGGACGACTTTGAGGGCGAGATATATACACCTACAGCTATCCTTGCCACCCTCGACGACGGGAACACCGTGGAAGTAGATATCTATCTCTGGAGCGGCGATCCAGAGGCATTTTCTACGGAACCCTGGGATCTAGATACTTTCATCAACGAAAGACTGGAGGATTGGCTAGACATATTTCAAGGCATGGAGTTGGTCGGAGAATCCGATCCAGAATAGATACTGGTAAACCAGTTGAGTCATCGGCAGGATTGGGGCCAACAAATAGCATCAGCAGGAAGGTCATTTGCCTGCTCGGAAACCAAGCGATCTCGTTGGTTGGAGTGTAGACCCACGTGACTAGACTCCCCTCGGGTCATTATTCCCGTGTCTTACATCGACCAACTGCATAAATACAGACATCTCCTCAGCTATGCTATCGAGAACCAGAAACACTCACTTCTCATCTATTTCTTTCAAGCCTTTGTATCTCATATCTTACATCAGAATCAAATCCTTGTTAAGTCTCAGAATGGCGAGAACCATTGAGAAGAACTTCCAGGAAGCCATCGACTCAGGCAAGATCAACGGAGGGATTATCTGCGCTACAAACGCCAAAGGAGACTTTTCCTATAACAAAGCACTCGGTCAACGAACCCTATTGTCAGGCGAGAAACGACCACAACAGCTTGATGATATCCTTTGTCTTGCATCAGCTACGAAACTCATAGCTTCCATTGCAGCCTTACAATGTGTCGACGATGGTCTTCTCACCCTCAAAGGTGACTTATCGAAAGTTGCTCCGGAACTAGCAGAGAAACAGGTCCTCACTGGCTGGTCAGAATCCGATGAGCCTATCCTCGAGCCAGCTTCTCAGCCTATCACGCTCGAAATGCTTCTTACACACAGCGCCGGAACAGCCTATGATTTTCTGGCGCCGTCTATTGGAAAGTGGAGCAGCAAGTATAAACCAAAGGACGGAGCAAAGAGAAAAGTGGAGGATACTTTCATCTACCCTCTTCTACATCAACCTGGAAAAGGTTGGATGTACGGCTCTGGTCTTGATTGGGCTGGCCGAATAGTTGAGCGTGTAACGGGCAATACCTTAGAGGAGCATGTTCACGAGCGTATGCTGAAGCCTCTTGGTTTGAAAACCGACGCTCAGTTTTTTCCTCTCACTAGAGAAGATTTGCGTGAGCGGGCCGTTGATATCAACCCCGATGATCCAGAAGGTCTTGGTCGAGCTGTCATGGGTCAAGGATCAGATATCAACGCTCGTTCAGATGGATGCTTCGGTGGTCACGGTCTCGCGATGCCTGCCCCAACATATCTGAAAATCATGCAATCTCTCCTCGCCAATGATGGAAAGCTCCTCAAGCCTGAAACTGTTGAGGATATGTTTCAGCAACATCTTAACCCTGAAGCACTCAATGGTCACCAAGGCATGCTAGCTAGTCCACTCGGGCCTTTCTTCCGAGTTGGTATCGGTGAAGAGACAAAGGTTGGCCATGGGCTTGGAGGTACTATTACACTGGAGGATATCGAAGGATGGTATGGTGCTCATACCATGTCCTGGGGAGGAGGTTTGACGTTGGCGTGGTTCATCGATCGCAAGAACGATATTTGTGGTATTGGAGCTATTCTTGCCAAGTTACCCCTTGATGGAGGTGTAGCGACTGATCTGAAGGATGTCTTCAGGAAGGATATTTACCAGAAGTATGCTGCATGGCAGAAGGAGCGTGCTATATAAACTAGCCCCTGATTTTCTGAGGGACTCCTTTCGATCTTGGGGTTCCTGGCTGTTGTGAATTCGTCTCTCCCAACTCTTCTTTTAGTATAGCATAAGTTCAAGACAAAACTTTACTGTTTTCTACTATTAAGGGGCCTAAAACCTGCTTCCCAGTTAGCATATACTCTCTAAAATCTCCCATGAGGTAGCTGATTCCCATTATTTCTGCGCCTGAGGACATCAGGCAAATGATAGAGGAAGTACTTTTGACTCTATGTATTTTGTGGCGACATTTCAGGGAGTTCTGTCACTTTAGTGTTTTGTGGGCAAGATGGTCGTCACAGCCAGACTTCACCCGCTGATTAAGCCCTACCAACGAGCATCACGGCCATCCCTAGTGAAGTCTCTAAGTGGTTGTTTCAAATGCGTATCCGAACAATTATGGCGAGGACCGAGAGAGCTTCAGGCCGTGGAGACGTTATTGATTAGATTAGTGCTTTGATCTCAATATAATTTCTGCAGAGATATAAGTACTTCCTTATCGAAATAGCCTGATTGGCTATAATTCCTGCCTAGTAAATACGCTTATTCTGCCTGCTTGTCCTCTAAGGGAGGGATAGCTTATCGCTTATCAGTCCCGATGGATCCACAGACTCCAGATGATATGCAGTGGGTACGGCCCGCGAGCCTATCAGCCTATCAGCCTATCTTTATCTACGGGTAGACGGGGTACAGTACTGTACTGTACTACGCTTTCTTGCCTTGCACCGAGGAGCTTCAGATACGGATTAAGCTAAGGTCTCGGACATGGCATGGGCTGATATGATAACGACAGAGAGGGTGGCTCTACTCCCCGCCATACACATCGCTAGGCTCAGAGCTTCACCAGGTTCGTGACAACCCCGCGCAAGCACACCCTGACTCTGCGGCGTTGTTCCAGCACCAAAACCGTGTTGCCGGGACTTATTGTGCAACTGAGGATAGAAGAACGCTGTTGATAGGCCGGGCTGCTTCAATTGATTGGGACAAGTAGCGATGGATCAAGACCACTACGAGTACAAGCTGTTCAGACGGACGAGACAGGCTTGTGTTCATTGCAGGTATGAGGCATCCAGCGTCTCTGCCCCTCCCTGTCGTCCCTCGAGATTGGTTCAAGAAGCTCACCGTTATCGAGGCGTAAGAAGGTCCGCTGCTCTGGCGACCGTCCGACATGCACATACTGCGCACGCCTCCAGCAGAAATGCTCCTACGAAGGAGCACTAAAAGGCGAGGGGAAAGATGATGCTGACAGGCTCCCCCGTCCACTCATGATTTCGGGAACTAACAAGGATGAAACCTCATCTTCACTTTCTCTCGAGTCCCGAATATCCTCGCTTGAAAATAGTGTGCAAAGGCAAGGCTTGTGAGATCGTGTACAGGTACTTTTCACTCAGCTGACCAAGTAACTTGCTAGTCTCATACGTCTGCTCACCAGCGAACGTGGCATGGCTGACGGAAACAACCTCCGTCCGAGTCACAAAGAAGGTATTGCTGGAGATCCCAAGTGGCTGGCTGTCACGTCCGACATGACGCTTTCTTCTGCAGCAGACCTATACTTTCAGTACTGCCACAATCAACCATACTCCCTCTTCCATGAGGAGAGCTTTCGCCAGCGCCTGGCATCTCAAGCGCTCCCAGATTACCTTTGTCTCGCATTGTTGGCCACAGCCAGCCGATTTTCTCATTCCAGTAGACCATTGCTGCTCTGCGCTGATCAAGCATGGGAGCTCGTCATCAAGCGCTCGACAGCTAACATTGACTCTGCGGAAAGTCTAACGATAGCCCAGACGATTCATCTTCTTTGCGTCATCGACTACTCCGGTATGCGGTCCCCTTTTGTAAATCTAGACACATCATTTTCAGCCCGAGACTGATCCCTCCTAGATGGCCAATGTCGAGCTGCCTGGATTAAGCTTGGCTTAGCTGTTCGCATAGCGCAGTGCTATCGGTTCAATACTGAGCCCGATCCTCGTCTTCGTCCTGAAGTCCAGGAGGAATACCGACGGACGTTCTGGTCTATTTACCTACTTGACAGACTGATGTCCTGCGGACGAGAAAGACCCCCTGCGCTTCAAGACAAGGATTGCCTGTTACGTCTTCCATCCAACGAACCGGCTTTCCGAGACGGCTCTGAGAATCGGGGTCCAGTACTTGACCAACTCACTGGAGACGCTCCAGTAGTTACCGCGCTGCCAGAACACAGCCATTTCTCCGTAATAATCTTAATGGCAGCGACACTAAATCGTGTGGTGCATTACGTGCTACGAGAGGACTCGCGAGTTCACGATGATGTTCCCTGGTCTGCTGCCTCTCAATACTCTGCGCTCGAGTCAGCCCTGTGGCGGCTGGAGCTCAATTACGGATTACTAGATCCATTCAATGCTGTGTGGGAACAAACACTCACTTCAGATGGCGTGATAGACCCACGAGCAGCCGGGCCTCTCGTATACGGCCGCGCATTGTTCCATCTCGCGGGCTGTCTGCTGCACCATCCCTTCCTCCTACAACATCGACTGGCAGAGTCTGCTAGCAGGACACCTCCGGGCTTCTTGAGCAAAGCATGGGCGTCAGCCAGAAGCCACGCCACTGCGCTCACAATGTTGCAGGAGACGGAAAATCTTGGATGCGTCACAGTTTCTTGCTTCAGAGGGTATTGTGCCATGGTTGCCGGTTCAATCCATCTTCTCTTCGCGTCGGACAGCAACGACGAGATACGCGAGGCGTCGGTTCGGCGCTACGAGGAGTGCCGAGGCCTGCTGCTGAAACTGTGCCGTTATTGGGAAAGTTCGAGGCGAATGGTGAGTTTTTCTCCTCTGCATATTGCTTGCGCTAGATCTAGATCACTGATGAATGGCAGTTCGTGAAGCTTGAGCGTCTATATAAAGATAGGAGCCGATACCGGCAATTCTTTGATTACACACTGGCTATGGGCGAAAAGCCCAGACTTGCAGCGTTTTGGGACAGTATTGACAACTGGGTCCCATCGAGCCGGTCTCCAAGCCCCGAGCATGGCCCACTTGAGCCAGTACAGCCTATTCATTTCAATACGTCTATGGACTTTTTCGACCTCGCTCCGACGGATCCTTGGGGAAACGGCAATTCAATTTTTGAAATGGATTTCTCGAATGGCATTGATTTGAGGTGAAATGAAAGGCAACGGGGGAAGGATATCTTGACAAATATCAAAAATAGTACAGCTCATCATTCATTTATCAAACAGATATGTAATATGATATAAATTATTTGCCCTATTGCCTATTTCTATTGAAAATACGGCCTTTTGAAAATGTCTCCAAATCCTTTGCAGCCCTAAATGCATGTACACGAGTGAGTGGCGCCTGTAGGAATCTCAGCGCTTCAACCAACAGACTTGTCGCTTGTGAGGACATAATAAGTTTTCACAAAAGGCGCCTCAGAAGTCCATGTAACCTTCAGACCAGAGGGTAGTGCGATGATATCTCCACCTTGGAATTTGAGCGTCTTCCCGGTGTCGTGCTCGGTGATGGTGACCAATCCTTCGAGAAGCATGATGGTTTCATCGCCTAGAGGTGCACTATATTCAAAGGAGGCGGAGCCATCAGAATTGCACCCGGGGATCCCGCGGCCCGTCCTCCAAAGTCCGACCTCAAGAGTTCCCGTAGAGCCCGTATCTCTGACGAGGTGAAACTCGCCAGCTTGCTGTTGGCCCTTTCCTGGCTCGTCCCAAGCATACGGAGTCCATGCTTGTGGGTTATCGTTGATGTTACCAATCACGAGATCGTCTTTTGCGGTTCCGGGGACAGATCCGTCCCACATGACCCAGAACTTCTTCAGAAAAGGGGCGCTGGTGTGCCACGAAAGCTGGACATATTTTGGATGGCAGATGATGGCGCCTGCTTCGAGGTGATACTTCTTGCCGGTGGACTTGATGGTAACCTCTGTCGAGCCCTCTAAGAGTAGCATAGTTTCGTCGCCGAGGGGAGCCGAGTATACGACGTCGCAAGTACCGTCCTCGTTACAGCCAGCGATTCCCGGGCCGGTGCGCCACAGGCCAGCACTAAGAGATCCAGATGTTCCACTGCCTCGAATAACGACGACCTCTCCCTTGGACTGCTGCCCAAAAACCGGATCTTCCCAGTCAAAGGGTACCCAGGTTCCAGTTGTGCTGCGGGAGCCGTGCTCAAGTTGATGAACGGGGCTCATCTTGGAACTTTGTGCTTTCTAAGTGCCCTGACCTCAAAGGGAGCGAGTGATTAATAAGACAGTAATTGATTTTGATGACGATCATCATTTGAGCTGAATGCAGAGGCGCTGCGGCATGGCCGCTTCCTTAATAGCCCCAAAGCTATCATAACTCTGTAGCTTATCTCCATCTCCCCAATTGGTCTGTCGCTCCCAGATGCTCAGACTTGATCCGGGAACCAGGTTTCCGGAGATGTGAGTGGGGACGGCCCGACGTAGGAACTGCAAGGGCTCCAAAGAACCACTAAGTCGACTTAGTGGCTACTCTAGTCTGGAGCTCTGCCTAACCGAGCCTTATCTACAGGACCAACAAAAGGGAAATCATATCAGAGATACACTGCAACAGATAAGCAACCGTTCTCAACACCAACAGTAGTATTGCTTAGGTATGCGGAGATGGGAGACTTGGTTCTCATACGTAGCCCGGGCCGTGTTCCACAGTTGCTTCCGAGACTAGGTAACTTTGCTATGGTTCGTCGAATAGCAGCTCAAGACACTATCTCATCGTCCGCGTCTGTCAGCTGCTTCCACTCATAGATCAGCCATATCAACAGAGCTCCTTGAGGGAGCATGCGCTCAAACGGCAATGATCCGTCGGCGAGCAATCTTGAGACATCAACAATCCTGAAAAAGAGGCTTAAAGATAGAAAAAGAACGCCGAGATATCAGCGAGTAGAGGTAGCTGATATCAGTGATACTTGGGCCTGGGGTTGTGATTTATATAGACCATAGGATGTCAAGGCGGCTTTGCGGAACCAGGATACAAATCACAGACTTTGCCTCATATCACCCTGGTTTAGCTTTTCAACACCAAGTGACTACCACCATCAACTCGATTTGCTTTTCAAGAAAGAAACGAATATCTCAACTGCCATGACAGACCACGAGGGACCAGCAGCGTTAGGCATGCAGCACTCCAAGAAGCGACAATGGAGACCCTATTTGCTCGTTGTTGTTAGTACCACGCTCTCAAGATACAAGCGTTTGGTCCGTCATGACTGACAATGCCTTACTTAGATGATGAGCATTAGCCTCGGAGCCATGTCGTTTGGCTACGCCTCTGGTGTTATTGGAGCAACCATTGGTAAGAAGCCGCGGCGGCATATCACTCACTTTGGTCCCTAGCTCATGTTGCTGATTCTTCCCAGCGCAACCCTCTTTTATCGAGTATTTCGAACTAGCGACTAGATCAAACGCAACTAGTCTTATCTCAGCTATGAATGTGAGACCCTCGGTTCAACTCATAGACTATAGACTGATATAAAGTTTTCAGTCGCTCTTCTTTGCCGGCGCAGCCATCTTCATCTTGACAGTTCCCTTCTTTGCTGATAAATGGGGGAGAAAAGCAGCCGTGGCAGTGGTGAGTGCCATCTTTCGCTTCTTCTTTTTCAAAGAGAACATGGCTGACTCTACATCCATCCAGTCGGCCGCTATCATCATCATAGCAGGAGCTGTGATGGCCGGGTCTGTGCACGTCGCCCAATTCATTGTCTTTCGATTTGTATCTGGGGCTGGGTATGCTCAACTACGGACGACTTGTAACTTAAGATTGTGTTCTAACCAGATACCCAGGACATATATGATGATATCGTCAGTGACGCTGTGGATGACGGAGATCGCACCTCCCTCAGTCCGTGGTGTTCTCGTTGGTCTCGTTGGAGCAAGCTTGCTATTCGGATACGCATCATCGGTTTGGGTGGGCTACGGCTTCTATTTCTTCCAAAGCTCAAATGCCTGGAGAGTCCCGTTCGGTGGGTACCTAAGGAATAACTCTTGATTTGGTCGGGTACTGATACAAGCTTGTTATAGTGTTCCAAGGTTTTCCATCGCTCATATTGCTTGCTCTCCTTTACTGGCTGCCGGAATCTCCCCGCTGGCTTATGCTCCAAGGCCGTTATGACCAGGCCAAGGATAATCTACTCAAGCTCCACACTCCAGAAGAGGTGGAAATCGAATTTCTCCAAATTCGTACACAGGTTGAAATCGACAAGACTCTCTCGAGTTCATACTGGGCAATGTTTGCAAATAGAAACTACAGAAAACGAACCCTTATCGGCATGGGAACCTTTGCCAGTATTCAGACATCTGGAATTCTAGTAATCAACAGTCAGTATCCCAAAATACCTTGGACACTACCGCGAGTTTCCTTACTAACCGCCTACTGATGGCAGATTACGGTCCTATGGTCAGATACCACGCCCTGAAGAACTCAACTACGAACATCCATAGCAAATGCTAACCCTGTTTAGATCTATGGCGCACTCGGCTTCGGAGTTGAGACGCAGCTCATCTATGCAGCTGCTTGGCTCACCTTGGGCTGGGGAGGCGGCTGCCTCGCACTTTTTGTCGTCGACAGGATTCCAAGGCCGAAATTCATCGGCTACGGTCTCCTTGCTTGCCAAGCATGTCTCATCATTGAGGCTGCATTGGTGGCCAACTTTGCGGGCTCAGACAACAAGACAGCCCTCAGAGCTTGTGTCGCGATGCTCTTTTTGTTTGTCTTCATCTACGAGTTTGCGTTGGACAGTGCCCAATTTGTTTACCTGGGTGAACTGTTCCCTACTCACATACGAGCAAAGGGTGTCTCGCTTGGCTGTGGAACATTAGCACTGATGAACGTCATATGGCTATCTGTAGCACCCACTGCGTTCAAGTAAGTATCCATCCCATCTGTATTCAGTAACATTACAACTGACTGCTGCAGCTCAATTGGCTGGAAATTCTATCTATGCTTTATTATTCCAGGATGCTTTTGCGCGGGTATGATTCTGTATTTTTTCCCTGACACACTGGGTTTACCGCTCGAAGAAATCAATGCTATTTTTGAGGACGAGGTATGTTCTATGGTTATTTGATTGTAAATATCGGGTAGACCACGCTTTTTACAGAGCTGACAGTTTGACAGCACAAAGAAAGCATTGCCGGCATTGACGAGGGGGATACGAAGGGTTCGTTTTCAGACAAGAGCCCCAAAGCTACGGCTGTCGACTGTAACGCTTAGAATAGAGGCCGTACGTCTAAAGACGATAAATATGAGTCTAGTCGAGATATATCGGGCTTAGGAAATTTTGTTAGGCACACATTACTCGTTGCCCGACGCACCTTCTAAGAAGTAGGATGACTGGGAGTAGGTCGGCCTGGCAATTACCAGAATCCTAGCGGTCTTGACTGATTCGTCCATTACCAACAGAAGGGTTAGGCGTGGCGTTTATTAGATAGATTTTATTCACAACAGTCCTTACCTAGTATTTCAAAGAGCTAATAAGATCCTTCTTTCCAAACCAATTTAAAGAGGGAGAGGTTGAGGCGGCCATAGCTGAGAGGATCTACAAAGTTTATGTAGGCATATATATGCTTCCAGCCACAGGATTCAGCTGTAAATAGCAACACATTTGTGCTATAGTCAGCCCCAAGACACAAAGTTAAGCAATATGATAGTTTGGACCCCTCAATTATTTCTACTAGTACAAGGTGAGTCATGAAGTCTATTCCGAATTAAGTAAATATAAATACACAGTGGCCCTGCGTACATCAACTTCGCTCATTCATCATCATATATTTGTCTTCCTCTCTAACTTATTTCTAACCATGGCCTCGTGGTACTCACTGCCGCCCAAGATTCGCCGGATGGTTCTACATAACTTCAGTCCCCAAGATGACTATTGCAAATACGGTAAGGCACCCGTATTGGCTACAGTATCTCAAGAATGGAAAGATTTCTTCGAAAGGAAGACTTTTAGAATCTTTCAGGTAATTTAGAAGAATTCATATAAAATAAGTAAGTTTTAACAGTTGAGAGCTGTGGCATAGAAGCTTATATAAGCCCACACAAACTTAGTGACAGAAACAGACTTGAAAGCTGCTATTTTCACCAGTTGTGAAGGATTTGCAGTGTCATCATCAATCAAACAATTATGAGGAAAGGCAAGTGTTACACAAAGTAATGAATTAATCCAATCTAGCCTATATTTAACCTGAGTTTCTTTACTTTCTCCAAGTTTAAGCCTTAGCCTCAACCTCCTCAGCATTAGCCTTCTCCTCTCGCAGGTCAACACCATCAACATTGTGGCGGAACTCCTCCTCTTCGAGTCTCAGCTCCTCCATGACAATCTTGTTAGCCCGCCAGATAGGCTTAGTCTCAAAGAGCTTGTCCATAGCCTCAAGAGGAACACCCTTGGTCTCAGGAATGCAGAAAAAGACGAAGATGATGGAGATGACCATGAGAGAGGCGAAGAAGATGTACACTCCGAATCCCCAGGCGTTGAACATCTGCTCAGTGAAGCGAGCGATGATAAAGTTCCAGAACCAGTTGTTGGCAGCGGCATTGGCCTGGCCGAGAGATCGAGTGGTGAAATCGAACATCTCGGAGTTGAGAACCCAGGGGGTACCGTTCCAAGAGGGGGTGTAGAAAGCGGTCCAGAGGTAGAAGAAGAAGACGGCGGCGATACCGCCAGAGGACAGCTTAGGTGTGGCTCCAGCAGCGAGCTTGGCGACGTTGTTGGAGATCTTGATGTAAGCACCGATAAAGAACATGCAGAAAGCACCACCACCAGCACCAATCATGAGAAGGTTTCGGCGACCGACGTGATCGATGAGAACCAGGATCCAGAGGAAGGTAATAGTTGTCTTGACAACGCCAAAGATACCAGTGGTGAGGAAGCTGGTGTTGGTACCGGTGATGCCGATGCTCTTGAAGACAGTGGGGCTGTAGTAGTTGATAGCGTTGATACCGGAGCCTGAGAAATATTAGTCATTGAAGTGAAAGCCTGCGCGAAAATTCTTACCGTTCTGGAACACGAAGAGAAGAGCACCAAGGAGGAAGCGCCACTGAACCTTGCGCTGCTTAAGGGCAGCAAAAGGCTTCCAGAAGCCAGCGCCAACAGCACTGTTGAATTGCTCGATCTCAGCGTCGATAAAGCCAATCTCCTCAACAATGTAAAGATCATTTTGGTCAAGGTTTCGCATCCAGCAAAGGTTCTTAATGGCCTTCTCGCGCTTGCCCTTGGAGAACAACCATCGTGGCGACTCGGGGATGAAGACAGCACCGAGAAGGAGAAGACCAGCAGGGATGAGCTGAACAGCGAAGGGGATCAGCCAGACATTCTCGTTCTTGCCGGGGGAGTAAGGGAGGTGCTGGTTGATTCCGTAGTTGATCCAGAAACCAACAAGACCACCGGCTTGCCATCCGACTTCGTAAAGACCGACAAGACGACCTCGTACAGCGGGAGGAGCCAATTCAGAGATGTAAATGGGTGTCATGTTGGAGCATCCACCGACACCGATACCGGCCAAGACGCGTCCACCGATAATAAGGCCGAGACCACGGTCACCATTGGCACCAAGCATCATACCGGCGCCGACCATGAAGACAAGGGAGAAGAGAATGAGAGAATATCGACGACCAATGAAGTAACTGCTGACATAGGCGAACAGAGAGCCAAAGAAGGCACCAGCTTGGTACACAGAAACAATGTTCTGCTTAACCAGAGCCAGAGCACTGGGATCGTAGCTCGCAAAGTTGAACTCCTTGACGAATGAGGGCAGAGCAAGGGTCGTGCCGATGAAGGCAGAGTCGTAACCAATGGTGCAAGCAGCCATTGATGCAATGGCGGCGCAGGTGTAGACGCGCCAGTTGTAGACGGCCTTCGGCGTAGGCCGATCTTCCTTAAGAGTCAAGAGGCCCATGATGGCTTTCGTTCAAGGTTCAATCCTGACTTTGCCGCTTGAAAGCTGTTGCAGCTGTGGGGAGATAAGGTTGCAAAGAAGGTTGTGGATGAACTGGAGATTTCGAAAAGAGAATCCCCAAGGCCGGTGGGGGGCCAAAGATTTATACAAGTCAAGATGACCCATATCCCCCTAGTCTAGTAGTAAACGTCTCCAAAAACTAGTGTGATTCTGGACCAACAAGGGCCAACTCAATCCAACAACCGAATAATTGCTTCTCCAGGACTGGGGATCCAGTCCGGGGTTTGCGGGGTTGGATCTGTGGGGGAAGAATATGCTTCCGTCGTTGCATAAGATTGGAGATTGTCATTGTTGCTTTGCTGGGACGACAGGGTGGCCGAGTGTTGTGTTACCGAGAGGCCGCGTCGAGGGGTAAAGACTTTTCCGTGGCGGCACATTCTGACTCGAATGGTCTGGGGTCTCCGCACCATGTGGCCGCGGATCTAACCTTGTTTCGTCAGGAAATGGAGAAGAAATCTCAGGCTCCCAGCATTTATCCCTGTGTTCCCCAGTCACACGGCGATGTCGGCATGGGCCCGAGATTGATTGGATGTTTTTCAATAGCTCCAGCACACCGCGTAAGCAAAAATGTAACATTCTCCGAGGATGAAGGGATGTTTTTTCTTGGGATTTCGTAAATCACAAGAGGTTCGCGACTTGACCAGACCTGACGCGTTCAAGCAGCCTAGCCGGTCTGTCAACGCTCCATCAGCCAAGACCTCACAGGCAGGGATATTATTTGGGTGAATATGTATCCGTAATATATTGATTAAATTGCATTAAATCATGTCCCAAAATCACCTTGAAACATCTCGCCCAGATCACATCCTGGCGCAAAACCCAAGTTAGTCATAAACTGAGGATCCACATCAATACCATCAGCGCAGTCTATGGATCCAAGTTCATCCAGAATCGCGTCGTAGTCGAGTAATTGACTCGGCATTGAGTTGTGTAATGATCCCATCTGTCCGTCAAGGGACGGAGTGTGAAGAGTATGAAAGGTCAGGTTGGGTGTAAGTGTGTATAGAGACTGCGAGGTAGCTGGGCTCCGTTCTGCAGCTTGATACCGTTGTCGTTCATATGATAATGCTTGCTGCTCTTTTTGGCGTTGCTGCATTCGTCCAAGTTCATGTTCCAGTTCCCCAGATGTGATAGGGGCAGGGTGGTCAGTGTGATGTGAGGGATGAGAGGCGGTTGATAACTCATCCATAAACGCCGGGCTCACTATTGGGCGACGTGTAGGATCCACCGAACTAGGTGTATGCTGGTTGCTTTTAGGTGCGTCTAGCCCTTGAAATTTTGGCTTCCAGCTCTCTGTGAGCGATCCAATTGTCGTATTCCATTTGATTTGGTCGTGTTCTGGCATTCGGTTTCCATGGCCGTGCTGCTTCACTATCTCCATCAAGCTGGCTATGATTGGTGGTGTTCCACCTGATCCAAAGTTTTCCAGACACGACTCAACAACCTCTATGAAATTGGACAAAAGTGACGGCCGATGACCGGGTACTAAGTCCAAGGTGATTGCCAAGAACATGCCTTGGAGTAGGTATGCAGAGGGCACTCTTGGCGTCGAGCCCCCAAAGATGAGAGAATTGCAAAACGAAAATCGAGCATCCAGACTTCTCACGAGATCTTCGGGAGTTATTCGTTGAGGAGTGCGGTCGTTGTATAGCCTTGCATCCATGCTGGCACCCCAAAGTCTACAAAAAGCAAAGAGTTGCCGGAACGTTGCAAGTGGTGATGCACAATCTGGTGTTGATTCTTGTACATCATCAGACACCTTTCCGAACCCCGGAACAGAAGTCCAAGGCTCGTTCAGGTCGAGAGGCTGTTCTATCATGACAGAAGGAAGACTATGTCGAATTCCAGACGTCACTTGTGGCTGGCCAAGACTAAGGGAAGCTAGAGTATCCAGAATGAAGCTTCCTGCCAGCACCCTAACCTCGTTATGGTTCAAAGAAGCTTCGTCTCCTTGCTTGACCGGGAACATGTGAGATGCTGTCGCTCGGTAATGCAAAGCAAGGCGCGACGCTCTACCGATCAGCAGCCAAGCTGTCATGATTTTCTTTTGTCCCATAAGTACCAGTGAATGAAGGAGCAGTGAGGATATATGCGCCAATTCGAAAGTCTCGTCGTCGGAAGGTATTAGTCGTTGAGCGATGGAGTAAATTTCGCTAGGGGAGAATCCATTATGTCGTGATGGTTCAGAAGAAGCAGCGTCTTGAAATGAAGCGACAGCAAGAACAGCCCAAAGCTGGGCGTGAAGAGCTGAGGCAGGGCTCGCTTCAAGGATAAGGCCTTCTGGGGGATATGTCAACGCTGTGCGTGTGATGACACCAGGTTCGAGCATTGGGAACCAGCTGTGGGTATAAGATATGTAAATGTCGACAAGTCGTTTCCAATGTGGAGGCAATGTCAGCTTGGTAGGTAATAGCTGTCTGTCTGGGTTGAAGTTGTAAGAGGTCGTCGGGATGCTCGTTTGTGGTGGATTTGCGCCTTGTATCGACAGTCCAGGTGACGGTTTCCCGTCAAACAATTGCCCACCAGTCGGGCTGCTGTCTTCGGTTCCAGAGTCGTCGGCGGACGTATCGTTTTGAGGTGTCTTCTCATCCGACAGCAACCTGCCAATATCTTTGTGAACTCGACTCTTACTCCATCGTCGGTAGAGGCGATGACCAGCCTTGTCCTTCGTCGCGAGGATACGGGTACCATCTGCCCCATCATTCTGTGTAAGGAGACGATGTAGAGCTCCCTCACAGCCAGGAACCTGTTCGAAGAGCCATGCCAACGACAACTCAATTGTCCGTAGGTATCCCGTCTGCACGCCTCTCTTGCGGGACGCAGGGGTGTATGAGCATGGTCTGTTTTGCGTGGTGCATGTTCCACAATGAGGACGGGCGCCATCGCATTTTTCTCTGGCAGTGCGACATGAATCACAGGCAAGGGATACTCGTTGACGTTTGGCGGGAGCAGTAGTTGCGGGAGCGCTGGTAGTATCCGCATCGTTTTCGCGTTTCCTAGGCGGCATTGCTTGAGTGTAATTGATCAAAGAATGAATGAGCTGCCTGCGCCGCGAGGCCAGCAGTCATGACGAAATGAAAAGAGAGATGAGGGGAGAGAAGCCTAACAGCAGTGGAAGAGGATCAATGCTTGCTAGTATGACGATGAAGTGGATGGTATACGAGTCCCATGTCAATAAAGCTCAGCTCAGATACGCGACTACTGTGCCATTGTCATGCAGATCTCCCATGACCGAATTGCGATGAAATGCAATACCGTACAAAAGCAATACGATACGACGAGACTTGATGCGAGCGTGCGAGCGATGCGGGGAGAATCTGGGGCCCTGGAATAATTCTGAGTTGCTTGGGGATGGTCGGTAGGTTCCAGCCTCCAAATCCGACGGCCGAATCATCACCGATGTAATTGGACAGGGCCTCGGAGTGGGTCGGATAAACGCTTTCCCGACCAATCGTCACGCTCTTGCCCCGGATTGTCTAGTGGGGGATCTGCCGAGCTCATCCATCGCCCACCCACTTCACAATTGACATTCGGACTCAGCGCTTCTCGACAAGTCCCCAGCACCATCCTCCTACTCAACCAAGACGGTCAGCCTCTCTAGAGACTTTGCAAGCTCAAACCGCGATACAGGTGATTATGGCGCCTTCTTAACAATACGCTGGTCAAAAAAGCCCGGATACACGCTACACGAAATGGCAGGCGTCAAGAGGTCCCTGGGGACTTTTCTTGGCCACGAGGATACCTTGCTGCGACCCAACGGCCACGGCCGAACCAAGACCGCTCACTACAATCGTGGAATTCCCCGTGATAACCTCGATAATTCGACTCCGCAATCACAGCCTTTTAAATTGAGCGACGTGCTCCAATCTCAACCTCAATCACAGGCAACTTCTCGAGCCAATTCGCGAGCCAACTCTCATTCCGCGGCTCCGTCACATACGGACCAGCACGATGGCTTTACTCGTACGCCGTCTCCAACCTTTCCTCCCTTGACTGGGCAGGTTCCAGACTTTAGCCAAGATGCGTCAATGATACTTGTTGGTATGCGCGGAGCTGGAAAATCGACATTAGCGATTATGGCATCGTCGGCAATGGACCGCAAAGTCATTGATCTCGAGCCAGCTTTCCAGAGAGCCATGGGTCTGTCAAGTGCCGCATATAAGTCAGAGCATGGATCTTCCGAGTGCTACAAACAGCAAGCCAAAGTTCTGCAAAGTATTCTGCAGCGGCATTCTACTGGCTGTATTCTCATCTGCTCGTGGATGGAGAGTCGCGTGCAGAGTCTCCTCCGAGAGTTCGCGGCGACCAATCCTGTTATACATATCGTACGTGATGTCGATGCCATTCAGAACCATCTCAAGATCCGCGACAACACCAAGGCCCACAACTTGCTGGATGTTAGCAATGCCATCTTCCGGTCTTGCACAAACTTTGAGTTCTTCAATGTCACTGAGAAAGCTTCCAAGTCGTCGCTTTCTCGCGCATCATTAACACAACGATCACCCGCTCCATACTTGACATTAAAGCATGTTGAACGACACTTCCTCAAGTTCCTCTCTCTTGTCTACCCTGCTGGAACGATACCCTTCACAGATTCTGCCTTTCCATTGTCGCGAATCCCTGCAGAGGAACGCAACTTTACCTACGCTACCTCCATTCCTCTAACTGATGTTCTCAAAGATGGCGTGGATGTCGAGGAGCATGTCACCGGAGCAGACGTTGTACAAATCGTCGTCCACGACCTGGCCGATCATGCCGAGCAAGGCACATTGACATCCGAAGCCAGTGCAAAGTTGCTTGCTGACATTACCAAAGGTGTCGGAGTTGTCAGAAGAAGCACCATCCTACCCATTATCCTCCATATCTTCCTTCCTCATACAGCAAGCGACGAAGTCTTGCGTGTTTATCTTGATCTTATTCATCATTCCGTTCGTCTCGCGCCCGAAATGATGACAGTTGACCTTCGACTTGAAGACGTTCACATCTCCCGCATACTATCTATTCGAAAGAGAACAAAGATAATTGGCAATTGTTTCATCACCAATGATCCTCCATCGTGGGAGTCTCCAATATGGATGTCCTGGTACAAGAAGGCCAACAATTTAGGATGTCACATCGCACGATTGATCAGACCAGCGGCAACTATTGAAGATAATTTCCGCATACACTACCTAAAGTCATCGGTCGCTGCTATGCAAGGACCAAAGATACCGCTTATCTCTTACAACTCTGGACCATTGGGCCGAAATTCCCAAGCGTTCAATCGTATTCTTACCGTCGTCCGACCAGATTCATTGGAACGGGTGAATCCCAAACCCCCAATAACACCATCTATCACCACAGTCGGCGCGACAGAAGCACTATTCTCGTCGTTCATATACGACCAAATGAAGCTTTATGTGTTTGGAGCCAATGTCAGTTACAGTCTGTCGCCCGCAATGCATAAGTCAGCATTGAAGGCATGCGGGCTGCCGCATACCTACGAGCCGGTGTCTTGCGCATCGCTTCGCGGGATCAAGCACTTGATTGAAGATCCCGAATTCGGCGGTGGCTCAATCGGCCTTCCCTTCAAAGTTGAGATCATCACCTTGACTCACTCATTGAGCAAACACGCCAGAGCAATTGGCGCTGTCAATACCCTCATTCCCATCCGATCTCTGAATGAAGATGGCACAATTCCGACTGGCGCTGCCTTTTTCGACAGCGTTAATCGATCTGGGCCCATTAAAGCACTTTATGGCGAAAACACTGATTGGATTGGCATCCGTGCATGCATCCGTCGTGGTCTCTCTCCCGCCAACGCTGTCGTGTCCAGCACCTGTGGTCTTGTCATTGGAGCAGGTGGCATGGCCAGAGCCACGGTCTATGCTATGCTGCAAGTCGGCATCAAAAACATCGTCATTTATAATCGCACGCCAAAGAACGCCGAAAAGATGGTGTCGCACTTTAAACAAGTTCTTGAGAGGAAAGACTATGGTGTACTGAGC
>PVQB02000644.1:0-29281 GCA_002980475.2 Fusarium beomiforme | reverse complement strand
GTTAAGGATCGGCATGAGCAGGCGGTAGGCAATGGATGATTCCAAAGATTCGAGCTTTCAGCAATTGAAAGATGGACAACAGGAACATCATGGTGGTGTTTCATGATAACTAGCAGGAATTGGATCAATAGTGATTGCTTTGAGTTTGTTTATCATGAGTCTATGGTAATGGCATTGGCTTTTTGTATTAGTTGAACCTAAAGGCGGCTTTGAAGGGGTAGATTTGGACCTGTATACCATATTAGCAAATTGTTCTTGAAGTGATTCATATGCTATGTTATCTTACCTTGTCCATGTCCCAGACACCTGATGTAGCATAGATATCTTTGCTTAGTTGGTCCCGGACCTCTTCAACGGATTCAGCAATGCAGACAAGGGTGCTGCCGGCAAAGTCAAGGCTATCGACACTGTCGTCTTTGGGGACACTGTTGAGAATGGCACCTAGGGTAAACATTAGTCTCGTTCTTAGGGTCCAAAGCTTAGGTGCAACTAGTGGAAGATACACACCTCCCATCTTCCAGCTTCCGTTCTCAACATTAGGTGTCATATTCTTAAAGTGAATTCTATCACTCATAAGCACAAGCCATAATGGCATAATACAGGAACTGACCCTCGAACTTCAAGTCTCTTCTCGCGAACATTAGGCTTGTCAGGAACGACAACGAGAAACTCGTATTTTCCGGGGGGAACGGTAACAGATGAAGAAGCCATTGTTCGAACTGTGGTGAAACGAGGTACGATACTAGCTCTAGAGAGTGAAAATGCAAGACGAGAATTCATGATTGGGTTATGCTGATGTGATATTTATCTATCGAGGAAGGATGAAGTGATATGGAGTTGGTTCCGAGTTGCGGGGTGTTGATTGCCGTGATTGGCGGGGTAGCTAAGTGAAGGGCGTAGTAAGTGTTGACGATAGTGCGCCTTTTGGGTGATACGATGGAGAAGAGTTTCTTGGCTTCTGGTTGAATACTGGGGTTAATACTCTACAAGTCTACAGGAGTAATTGAGGAGCTGGTATTGGCATGTTAAGAGCGAATTGAGTCTCCTTGAGTTTCATGGAGCTTTGCCCCGAGGTCTGAGCACTTTGAGAACACTACCGAGGGAAGATGAGTGCCACAAGTTTCTTGAGTTATCCCATAGCCCAGTGGGTCAAAATTTCTCATGGTGGGTTCTTGTTCCTGCGTCGTCCTGAGAGTATAACGGAAATTAAGCATGTAAAGATGGTTGACAACGACGCTGAGGTTGAAGCGCAACGGCATCTTCCTTACAAGCCGATACCGGGTAGATTTCTTGGCAAAACTCGTTTAACTGGATGGCCAAAAATCTCTTACCAGGGCCAAAGAGAGGATCAAGAACTGTTGTAATCATAGGAAGGCCGATTCGCAATAGAGGTCCTTGATATACAAACGAATCTTTAGGGTAGCATCGCCATTTTATAACCGCAACTCAGCTCTTGCTATTCATATTATACATAGTACATAGCCCCATGAACTGAATTGTCTAGCATAGCAATCAATTGAATTATTTCACATCGCTAGCCAGCAACTAGCTAGCGCATGTACGCCGCCCAGATCGGAAATCGGCATAATCGCTGACGAATCTTGAGTTCTCCTCGTTCTCGTTTGCAAGGCCAACCCCGATGATCCTAGAAACTGCGACTATCCCTCGTTCTCGTTCTCTAAGCATTGCCTTTTCCATGCAATAACCACCATCTTGAGACCTTGACATGAACGATAGTCAGCCACCGCCCAAACGTGCAGCAAAGCTATTCCATAAGAAGTCTCGCACGGGCTGCCAGCAATGTCGAAGTCGTCGAGTAAAGGTAGATATAGTGGACCCCCAATGGTTCCCGTCGATTGATGTGCCCTGTGGTGACTTACTGTTTCAAGTGCGATGAGTCCAAGCCCATATGTTCGAATTGCAGCCGTCTCAGCTTGCCATGCGTATATGACCGCACTTCGTCGTCACCCCGGAGTACCAAACCATCAGCCTCAAGTCCAGCCAATACCGTCGTCGAGATTCCGGAGTCGGAATCTCGACGAAGGCGGGAATTGAGGCTGTTCTATCAGTACATTACAGATACGGGCCCGTCACTTGCCCTAGACGATGTATCGAATCATTTCTGGGTGACGGCTCTGTGTCGTCTGGCCCTTGAATCTGATTCTCTGTTATACTGCATGTACATGATTACTGCTCTACATACTGAGAAACGCAGCAACTTCACAGATCTTGAAGCCAATGAGACATGCCGAACATATCTCAACATGGCGATTCATGAACATCATAAAGATCTTACGGCGATGAATGCAAAGAAGATAGAATACGTATGCCTCACATCAAGCATGCTGCGCATCCACGGCTTTGCTCGCCTTCAATGTCGCCCGCTAAAGCCCTATACACCTCCAATCGACTGGCTACGGATCACAGGAAGTAGCAAAGTCCTATTTCGACAAGCTTGGGGTCTCGTCAGAGACACCCCGGAATCTCTTGCTCATTTTATGATCGAGAGTGTCTCCGATTTTCTCGACGACAATAGAAATGAAGAGCTGCGCCAGGATTGGAACCATTTACTCAGTCGCGGAAAACCACATGAGCTTGACGAGCCCTGGGACTCCGAGATAGAAGAAGTTTATGCAAGCGCTCTGAGTCTGATAGGAGGGACATGGAATGGCATGAAGAATCAGAAGCACACGACGACGAGCGTTGGGCGCAGAATCGTTGTTTTCCCTATGCTACTACCTAAACGCTTCGCTGATTTTGTACAGGAGCTTCGACCAAGGGCGCTTGTAATTCTAGCGCATTACTTCGCCCTCTTGTCGATGCTCCATAAGATCTGGTGGATAGGCGACTCCGGCTTCAGGGAGCTCCAAGCCCTTTGTCAATTTCTCCCTGCTGAATGGCAGAGCTCGCTTGAGTGGCCTAAGAAGATTCTTCGACAGCAAGACGTTACTATCGAATAGCTAAAGGGGAAGATATAAGATTACGTGAGAACTTTAAAAGTTGTTAGTGGTGATCGTCAACACCAGTGCAGCTCCGCCACTAGACTTTCATCATTGTTCTTACACTCGCCCAAAGTAATACGTGATTGGCTGAAAGTTAGATTTCGTCGAAATAGTTTCCTCATTGGGATTCGACGTCGAAAATGGTTTCCATAATGAACAGAAGGCAGTGCCAAGAGGCAGCCAGAAATATGTTTGCGATAGGAGTATAATAATGGGGGAATATTCATGTTCTTGGCAGTCTTTATCGAAACAAACATCACAACCCCTTTAGAAGGTTCCAATCTCTTTTCTTTCAAAATGACAGACTCTATCTCAGCGGCCAAACTAGCCATTTACATTATCCTCCTTCAACCTGCCCTATACTGTCTCTTCAAGCATGGAAAGACAGGCTTTATCGGATGGCTCTATGTCCAGATCTTCTGTGTGCTCAGAATTGTCACAGGTGTTATCGGTCTACACGAAACCAGCAAATCGACGGGATCAATTATCCTCAACAGCATTGGCCTCTCTCCTTTGTTGCTGGCTGCTTCTGGAATCTTGCATGAGGCGTGAGTGCTACCATGCCACTATGCTTTGACTTTACCTAACGCTCGTGTAGTCGACGTGGAACAGATCCAAGACTTAACAGAAAACTTGATGTTATTCTTGAAATCAAGTATCACGGTCTGGTTGGAGCAGCTATGGCACTTATCATTGTGTCAGTTATTGGCTTACAAAACGGCGACTCGATTTCGACCAACAAGATCTTGCTTAAAGTTGCTTCTGCTCTCATTGCATTAGCGTGGGCCTTGCTCGCAATATGGGCTCTGTGGTCTCTTGGAAAGTGTCTGGGATCATCTACAAACAACCGTCGTGTATCCTCGTTTCGCGGTGGTAAGCTGGTAAGTCTAATCCGTCACTATCGCCAAAGTACACGCATAGGTACTGACAATTGGAAGCTTCTATACGCAGTCTTCATCAACCTCCCTCTTCTTGGACTGCGTCTTGGATACGGCATCGCATATCTCCAGCTCAAGATATCCCACCCAAATTCAGGTTTCTTGTCTTCGAAGGCAGTTGAAGTTTGTCTGAGTATCGTGCCGGAGATGCTGATTACTACAATATTTCTCTTGGTTGGAGTTATGACTAGGAATTTGAAGCATGAGATCAGGAAAGTCGATTCTTCGCTGCCAGTTGGCGACGAGTATGAGATCAGAAGGTGACTGATAGAGGCTCAGCGATGAGTGTATTGTCCTATCGCGGTGCTCAAAATTTCAAGTGTTTAGATAGAATTGCCGACAGAGAAGATTGGTGTTTAGGACTTTTGATTGAGGATACTGGTATAAATGGGAGGAGGTCATGTTTGTAGACTGAAATATCATTGTGGAGCATTTTCGTGATTGGCATTTTCTTTCTTAAGAATGCCATAACATCACCATATCGATATTGACGTAATACCCGAGAAATACGACCTTTTGAATACGTTACATTCGTCTTATAACTTAAGTTCTGGTGAATGATTGAGTCACGACAAACAAAATACATGAACGCGCCGATATGCGGAGGATTCAAAAGCTAAAGCTAGACCCATCGATGAGGCCAAATGATGATGTATTTCTTCCAGGGGTAGCTCTGCTAAGCGAGCGAGTATCTGCTTAGACCCTGACCCAACAACGAGACCCTGTTTTTAAGCAGTCATCGCCATCGGGAAGCTCGGCGAATACAATTCTTTCGTGTTCCGAGATTTTTAACTTCCAAAAATATCAACGTCACTGTAATGACTCTGTGGTAGTTCATGGTCTGGAAGTTGCCCTAGAGCCTCTATCTTTTGTTGAGGTCCGCATGTATCGTATGTCATCATGCTATGTGATACCCCTGCTAGTGAAATGGGCAATGTGGATATATCGTGCCATGATATGTAGATTTCTGGGGTCACTGTATCTGGGGATGAAGACCTCAAGATGAATAAAGCTACGTCTTCTCACGCGAATATCTGTCTGGCTTAAAGAAATCTTTTCACCATGGGGTTCAAATTTAACATCATAACTCGTTTTTAATCGGCGACTAGCGGACGGGCCGGAGTCGTTAAACCCGGGTTGGCTCCGCTTCAGCTCCGAAGCTTCGGCGTTGGTTCTCCGTGCTGCGCAATTCGCCCCCCCACGGGGATCTCAGTTCTCGAGATGAAGCAAGTGAATTCGGTCTCAACGGATTTGACAGGAACTGAGTAATATGTCTTGCTTGCTAGTCCTGGTCATGCCCTCGCTTCATGGGCCGTCGTACCACTTATGACAAGCCAGAAGTCGCGCAATTGTTGGCGGGGGAGGGGTCTAAGTTAGATGCATCTAACCATAGACTCCAAGGTCACGAGGCAATTGGATCGGATCGGATTGTGTCAGTGGAGGCTCGTGCATGCATGCATGGGATCTAACTGTGATATAATATCTCAGCTTCACCCTCTTTCTTCTCCCAACCATACTCAAACACAATTGAACAAACAAAATACTTCTACTCAATAATTACACACAAAACACACCACTTATGCCATACATTCTACCTGAAAACCACACTTACCTCCCATCCCCATACAAACTAAGGAACCAACCCATCATGGCTCCCTCAGTGTACATCCTCCTCCAGCGTGACACAGAGTCCAACGTCACAATCAACTCTGTATTTCTCGATCTTCAAGACGCCAACGCTGCTCTCCTCCACACAGCACAAGAAGCAGGTGTTGACCCTGCGACCGCCAAGCCTGCAAATGGAGACGCCGCGGACTCACTTACCAAGGCACCTCTGGGCTGGGAGGCAGCCGATGGCACAGCGGCTTGGGTTGAGCGACATACTGTGACCAACAGAAAGGTGCAAACGCCGGGTGCTGAGAATCCTGGATTGACAAGGAATGATAGTCGGTTGTATATCAACGATGATGATGACGTTATTGAGGTTGCGGACCATGATGGACAATACGATTAAGGAGAATATTTGATGTGCGATTAATGTGGAGGACTTCACCGGTATCTTAAGCGACTGATCATAAAACGAGGGGGACATGGTGGAGGACATTGGTCACAGTCAGAGCAGAGAATTACATGCTAGACAGCGTGGGACAAATCGAATTTAGCCGCAATCAAATAGCGATGCTTTATCAATTTTGGAAACAATTTCTATCCAACTTCGTCAATGTGCCATTGCCTGTATCCTGTAATATCTAAGTTTGTAAACATCCATGTGACGAAACGATAAAGCATTTACAACTTCGCCTTGGGAGCACTCATCATGGTCTCGGCCACGATTCTACGCTGAATCTTGCCAGTTGCTGTCTTGGGCATCACCTCGGTAAAGTAAATCTACGTCGCTGTTAGCACTTGTACTCTGTAGATGTACTATGTTTCAGGGTAACTCACCTTCTTGGGAACCTTGAACTTGGCGGATCGCTCAGCGACCCAGGCCTTGAGTTCCTCGGCAGTCAACTTCTCGCCATTCTTGAGGACAACAGCAACACCAATGTCCTGACCGTAGACCTCGTCAGGAATAGCAAAGCTAACAGCCTCGCTGATCTTGGGATGCCGGGTCAAGACATTGTCCAGCTCAATGGGGCTGATCTTCTCGCCACCTTTGTTGATGAGCTCCTTGATACGGCCAGTGATGATGATGTAGCCATCCTCATCTTTCTTACCCTGGTCACCTGTTCGGAAAAAGCCGTTCTTGTGGTATGAAGAAGCATTGGCGGATGGATTGTTGAGATATCCCTTGGTAACGTTCTCGCCAATAATGCAGATCTCGCCCTCAGAGCCTTGAGGAACCTCTTCTCCCTGCTCGTTGAGAATCTTAACCTCAACACCCTGGCCAATACCAACAGTTCCGGCCTTTCTCTTAGCAGGAGGGAGAGGGTTAGAAGTCATCTGATGAGCAGCCTCGGTCATGGCATAAGCTTCGAGAACAGGGGCGTTGTATGTCTCCTCAAGCTGCTGGAAGACAGTGGGCGACAGTGGACTGGAGCATGATCGGATAAAGCGAATATCAGGCTTAGGACTTGGAGGAGGGTTCTTGAGTAGGATTTGGTGGATTGTGGGAACAGCTGTGTACCAGTTGGCCTTGTGAGTGATGAAGTCAGGCCAGAAGTCGGAAGCAGAGAACTTTGTGGGAACGATCATAGAACCACCGGTGAAGAGAGGAGCCAAGAGACCGCAAAGAAGGCCATGAACGTGGAACAGAGGCATGACCAGCATGGTTCGGTCCTTGGAGGTAAGTTGATATGTGTTCTTGATGTTGTCTTCGACAGAGTTAGTAAATAAAATGAGATTAGGGGTGGTATCACGCACTCATGGTTCGGGTCAGGTTGCGGTGGGTGAGAGGGACCTATTCATGTGAGTATGGGCTATGAGTGTAAAACCTCATATGAGTCTACTCACCACCTTGGGTCGCGAAGTAGTACCGCTATGAAATTGTTAGTTATGAGCTTATCATGGCTGTCGTGAGAAACCAACCTAGTGTGAAGGATAAGAGCGACATCATCAGGCTCAGCCGTAAGGACCTTCTCCTTCTTACCCTTGAGAAGGCCGTAATCCTTAACATCGAGCGCAACCTCACCCTTGGCAGAATCCCAATAGCACTCAGCAACAGCAGCATTAAACTTCTTAGCAGCCTTCACGCTAGCCGCACCAGCAGCCCAAGCGCCATTAGGAACAAGCACGATAGCGCTCTTGACATCTTTGATGTAGAACTCAAACTCATCCTGCTTATAAGCCGGGTTAAGAGGCGCCGCAATACCGCGCTGCCACGAAGCAGCAAGAAAAGAGACGATGAACTCGTACGAGTTGACGAGCGCGATAGATACAGGCGCGGCTTTGGTAATGCCGAGATCGGCGAGCTTGCGCTGAAAGGCAGACACGTCGGACTCGAGGTTGGAGTAGCTGATGGTGAGAGCCTTGGGTTTTGAGGGCACGATGATGGCCTCTGCGAGCGGATTGGTCTTGTCAATGGCTGTTTGAAGAGTGAGCGCCATGGTGATTAGGTTAGATGAGGTTATCTTGGCAGGGGTATCACTGATTAGTTCGTGATAAGGAAAGGCAGGATAATGACTGAAAAGACAACTGTTGATGAAGAAGGGGAGTTGTGAAACGGTTTTGGATAGTAATAACGGTCTGATAGTTTCGCATAGGGGATTTTAGGAATAGTTTACATGACGTGCTACTCTACTATGCCCGGGGGTTGCTCGGCTTCCATCCGAGCCGACCACCCGTCGAACTATGCCCACTGCCAAGTGGATTATCAGCGAGTTTTACGCGTCTCTTTTTTCTTGGTTTTGGTTTTGGGTCTGAGGTCAGTGTTGCCTTGGAGATGTATCGTGGGAATATTCTGAAGCAGATTGACATAGAGGACCCTGTATCATCATAGCCCCCGAGTCTGATTACTTCTTGGCTATAGAGTTTTGGATACGGACAGTTTCCAAGCTGTAAGAGAAAATGAAGACAAGTGAATTACAACATGAATATCCGGTCACTTCATCTATTGAATTGATATGCGCTGAGAATGTTGAAGCCAATTCAACCCCTGATATATACCATCATGACACATTTCTAGAACTATTCAAGATGTCAATTTTGTACCTACATGAATGCGACTCTGACCAAATCCTATGCGGCTCAGGCCGGAAATCGGCAAAGTCTCCCCAAGCCTAAATTGAAAGCCATGTTCTCCAAAAGTCAATGAAACCCTCCTCGTCTCTCCATGAGTTCATTTGAGAGGTGTCAAGCTGGGGCGCATGATGGGGGCCGCCGCCAATTTGTTAGTTGGCGGGGTTTTAGGCTCTTCGTGCTGCGAGTTAGGGGCGCTAGAGCCTAAACTGACCACCAAAGTTACTCCATACTGTACTTGCAGGGCATGTTCTATCGGTTGCCCGCGCGGCGCCTTCTTCCTTCTTCGTTAGCCTACTATACTCTTTCAACTGTAGTTAACTTTCCTACCTAAACTGTATCCTCATAAGCTGCGCCTCATCTTCCCCCGCCATCGTTGGCTGTCAGTGTCGATTATAACCTCACTTTAACAAAGAACCACCAATTCAGCTTAAATCCCATCACCATAGGCCGTGTCCTTTCGATCCGTACTTGGCCTCGACCCTGCGATCTCGTACATGTCTCCGTCTTATCCGCGCCGACCGATTACCCCTCGCTCCTGAGAACGATTTGAATATATACGTTGCCCATCATGGCTGAGGTGGACGCGATGCCCACCTTTGGCTCAGAGCTCAAGGTTAGTTGATTGCTTGGCTCATGAGAGCCTCTTGTTGATATAGCATCATTACGGCCTCCTTTTTGTCTTGCGCCTGCATCGAAAGCCCCTTTCGCTTGCTCAACCAAGATCGCATGACTAACAGATAACTTACTAGGATGGCTTCAAACCTGCGAATGCATGGCTTGGTCATGGCATTGCCTGGCTTGAAGATATACAGCAATTCTACCGCGAGCGTGCAGCCATTGAGAAGGAATATAGTGCAAAGCTTACGGCACTTGCTAAGAAGTACTTTGATAAGAAGAACAAGAAGACGGCTCAGCTTAGTGTGGGAGACACTCCTGCCATGACGCCCGGTTCGCTCGAGAGGTACGAACATATCCCCCTATGAGTTGGCTCTGAAGCATATGCTGATCACCGTGCGACAACTACAGTGCTTCATTGACCACATGGACAACCCAGCTTACGACGCTCGAATCCCGCGCCAGCGAACACGACAAATACGCCAATAATCTTATTTCCCAGGTCGCCGAGCCGCTCAAGTTCTTTGGCGGTCGTTTTGAGGAATTGCGCAAACGGCACTCCGATTATGCCAGCAAACTCGAGCAGGAACGAGAGGCTTCATATGCCTCACTCGCCAAGACAAAAGGCAAATACGACGCTGTCTGCCAAGAGGTCGAGTCTAAGCGTAAGAAGACCGAGTCGCATTATGACAAGGCCAAGGCTCAGAATGCCTACCAACAACAGCTATTCGAGATGAACAACGCCAAGAACACCTACATCATTGCGATCAATGTTACCAACAAGCAGAAGGAGAAATATTATCACGAATATGTACCCGAGGTTATGGATAGTCTACAAGATCTTAGCGAATTCAAAACGACAAAGCTGAACACTCTCTGGACTGTTGCGACCAACCTCGAATCTGACATGCTGCAACAGAGCAATGGCATGGTTCAACACCAAGGTACCGAGATTCAGAGAAACTTGCCTCACCTCGACTCCATGATGTATATTCAGCACAATATGGGAGCTTTCAACGAACCACCCGATAAGCACTTCGAAGCTAGCCCGGTCTGGCACGACGATGGCAGTATGGTAGTTGACGACACCGCAAAGGTCTTCTTGCGCAACGTCTTGGGCAAATCCAAGTCGCAACTAGGAGAGCTACGGAGGGAGGTCGATAAGAAGCGAAGAGAAGTTGAGAGTATGAAGCAAGTGAAGCAACGAGTACGAGAAGGAAAGGAGAAGAAGGATGAGGTGGAAGTTGTTCGAATACTCTTTTCAATGCAGGAAGATCTGCATTCCATCGATCGTCAACGACTGACCGCCGAGGTCGAAACATCAACAATTACATCCGTAGTAGGTGATGTGACGCTAGGCGCGAAGAACCACAACTTCAAGAGCCAGACGTTCAAGATACCTACAAATTGCGATCTATGTGGGGAGAGAATTTGGGGGTTAAGCGCAAAAGGATTCGACTGTCGAGACTGTGGCTATACCTGCCATAGTAAGTGTGAGATGAAGGTACCCCCTGACTGTCCTGGCGAGCAGTCCAAGGATGAGCGCAAGAAGCTCAAGGCCGAACGCCAGGACGCCGCAAACAAGCTCCTCAAACCTAGTGCTACAATGACATCGGTGCACTCTAATGCTTCAGATGGACCTGAACTCACACGTTCCAACACTATGACTTCTCTTAGCTCTCACTCAGCACGCCCATCACTGTCGGGTTCTATCTCTGGACAGCTTAGTCCATCAGAGGAGACACCGCCGGATGCAGGACGACCAAGCATATCGTCGGCCAAGTCATCTAGTACTATGCGGAAGAACAGAATTATGGCGCCTCCGCCAGCAGCTTATATCACGGATTCGGGCGCTGGTGAAACGAACGGTGGTGCAAAGGAAGAGAAAAGGGGCAAGATGCTGTATGCATTCGAGGCTAGTGGTGAGGGTGAACTTACAGTACAAGAGGGCCGGGACGTAGTACTACTGGAACCCGATGGTGAGTCTACGTTCTATATACTGAAGTCACGTATCTAACTGTATTCTAGATGGCTCTGGTTGGGTCAAGGTTCGCGCAGGTTACAAGGAAGGCCTAGTTCCATCATCATACGTCGAATTCACCACGGTTACCACATCAGCTGCTCCTGCTCCTGCAGCCCGACCATCATCGACATATTCCACCTCAACAACATCCTCCCTGGCCCCGTCAACCAAGAAGAAGGGCCCTGCAGTAGCGCCAAAGCGCGGCGCAAAGAAGCTCCGTTACGTAGAAGCGCTATACGAATACACAGCACAGGCTGAGTCAGAGCATTCCATGGTCGAAGGCGAACGCTTTGTTCTTGTGCAAGATGACCCGGGTGATGGCTGGGTCGAAGTCGAGAAGGCGGGTGTCACAGGAAGTGTGCCTGCGAGTTATGTGCAGGCCGTCTAGAGAACGAACAGGGGGTGCAGATGCGGGTTTTGTCGGCGCACAATGAAGTCAACATGAAAGAAGTTTAGTTTAAACTTTTCCTTGTACCAATTTGGGTTTCTCGGCATGAGACTGGGTTCGAATGTATATAGGAAGCAAGCGAGCGGGGCTGCATGATGGAATTCTGCTTGGAATCTCATCCCAGAAGGAGACTTGGAAGCGGAGTACTGTGTATATTGCGGGAAAGGCAGCATTCACGGAGATTAGGTACATAGCGCATGAACTCGGGGTTCAAAATGGAAGACATGCTGAGCTGCACTCATATGAGCTTACGAAGCAATTTGTGGTGTCTTGCCACTCTACCGAAGATTCCGGAAATTAAGAGTCATAGCATCACGAGCACAGAAAAAAGTCCAAGTGAAATTTCAGTTTGTGGAACGAAGAGCTTGGAATTGCGAGCGCTCAAACGCTCAGATATGAGAAGAAAAAGGATGTGCATCATCCGTCTAAATAATATATTACAGGGATATTACAGATAAAGAAGCTCAACCGTCCCGACACCATTGGTTCATTTCTCATGCATCCTTCCTGGTATATGATCCCGTTTCCTAGCCCCTAATCCATGTGCCATTCTTTCTTTCATTGATCATGTAAAATCTGCGTGTGCATTGCGTTTGTGTATCAAATAGGAGGGGGATATCATTTCTTTCAGTTCCAGTACCTTGGAATAAACGCCGTGCCAAAAATTTGAGTAAGATGTAAAAAGAGTCAAATCGAGACCCATGCTTGATGCGAAACCATGAGCCCCATGCATAAAGCCTAACGCCGAGTGGAGTGTGTATGAGCTGGTTGTTGTGACAGAAAAGGGAAATGCGAAGTTGGACATTTCGCAAATGTATCGGGCATTTATCCGATCCGGCCAGCTCCATATGGACTGTGTCGAGGTGTTAAGATGTTCATCGGACTTGGATTTCCTGCTTGTGCCCCGTTTGTGTTGGGACCTGCCAAGTGTAAGACTGGATTCTAGATCATCTGTGCAGTGGGAGCTCCCAAGGGATGTCCGAGACCCTCACGCAGAGCGTCCTGCAACTCAGCGATCTGGGCCATCATAGACAGGGAGTGCTGGGAGTTCTGGTTCATCTCGGCCTTTAGCTTCTCATTCTCCTCTCTAAGGCGCTTGATTTCTTCTCTGAGTTCCGTAAGCTCCTCAGTTGCTTGCTCACTCGAGTGACGCTTCCGCTTCATGCCCGTCTTTTCGCTGTCGTTATCGCCTGGCGACTGGACGATCTCGGTAGGAGTTGATCCATCGGGATTGGTGTGGACCCGGCGTAGGTGCTCATTCAGGTTCTCCTGTCTTGAAAATCCCTTGCCGGTGTGTCGCTTGCAGTTCGGGTGAGGGCAGTTGACCGTGTTCTTAGGACCTCCATGTTTGCCATGAACCTCCCGTTCGTGTCGGAGTAGGCCGCCAGAATAGGTGAAGCCCGGGAGGTTCTCGCATCCCTCGGCGGGGCATCGATACGGCCGTTCGTGTTTGTCCATGTGCTTGCTGAAGCATAGTTAGCAAAATGTTACGACGTGATGATACTGGGAAACTTACTTCCACTCGCATTTGCGCGAAAATACTTTAACCTCTTCCTGGCAGTCGTCCAAAGTACAGTGAAACTTGCCGTCCGCGCCCTTAACCGCTTCTCTCTCAGGCTTGGGAATGGACTTCACCCGAGATGAGGTGGAAGGAGGAGGAGACTCGATACTCGGGGATAGGTCTTTATCTTCGGGTAGAGGCTCGAGTGATGGTTCTTGCATAGCAGCCTCGATGGGAGACGGGAAGGTGTGAGATCCTAGATCGAGTCGGGTTGCTTCCTGTACAGCAGCAGCATCTTCTGGCATCATCCCTCGGTCATCTCCAAGCACACCTGTAGAATCTGGGAGCATCGACGCCTCGGTGGTGTAGTGACTGAGCTGCTCAGCTACATCGTTGTCCGTGAATCGCTGGTCGGAGGTGTGATCGTGGTCGTCGCCGATGGGAGGATAGCTCCCATCGTGAATAAAATTTCGAGGCTCGAATGCGACACTCATGGTGCCTGTAAGTAACTGGAGTTGCGTTGCGACAATCGGAGGCGATGCAGATATCGCGGTCACGGGAGTTTGTAATCGGCGGGCGCGTGAATTACAGCGACGCTGATACTCGAGGGCGAGACAGCGCTTTATAGAAGATATATAGGCGGAGGCTGGTTATGAGTACAGGCGTAATAGTAAGTCGTTATGCCGATGACTACTTGCTCCGTTCGGGTTGGTTATGATGGATGAAGCTTCAAGGTTGGAGGCCTGAAAATTCTGGTATGAAAAAGCGGAAGGCTACGGGTAGAACAAGGTGGAGTAAAAAGGTGAGGATTAGTCAAGGCTGCCACGTGACATCGCGTGTGCGTGGCTCAGCAAAAGCAAGAATTGTGGCGCCGACAGATCCGAATTGTCGAGCTAAAGTTGTTGCGAACACGACGTTTATTAGTATTTGACTGTGTTCCAGGCAGACAACGGATAACGATGACTCGGAACGGCAGGTTCCATAATAAGCAAAGTCCTTGGACTCAAATGTGGAAGCGTTAAGATCGTGACTCACGCGCCGTGCCTCTTTAGGTGGCGTCGCATAATGGAGGCGTGGGGAAGTGCAAGGCTACGACGACGACTAACAGCACAGCACGCAAGTAGACTTTCATGTGTGCCCGTTTATTAACCGTATTCGTTACCTTCTCTGATCTTCGCTTGAAGATAGTATAGTTGGACATGAGGCTGTGCGGGCCGCGTCCGTAGCTCCTTTGGAGGTGCATTCCTATAGGATCTCGTGATCTTCTTCACGGTCCCTGGATTTTAAGCCAACTTTGCTCATTGGAGGATTCGTATCATCTGCCAGGATTTTCCAGGCTCAAGCTTGTGACGTGCACTTAGGAGTGACTTGTCTAACCCTGGCTCTTAGGACTTGAAGTGCAACAGGCTGCGATCCCTTAAGTCTTTGACAGCTCCAGTGATGGATCTCTGTTTCCAATAGTGCTTATTGGGCATAAGATACCGAAATATGTAAATCAAGGCAGCTTCCAAAAATGGTTGAAATATACGATGACTGGTCGGCTTCGCCCAAGTCGGTCTCTCACGGGTGCCTGACTCATCGTGCCAGGTTTGTGTTGGTCCTTTGGTTGTGAGGCCTCACAACCTTATTTTCCAGGTGGCAAGAGTTGATCGTACAGATGGGCAGCTATGCCTAACGCAGGACGACCTCAAAGGGGATGCGTCAACCAGTGTTCGGACCACTAGACCCTGAAAGCAACATGTCGCGGCTTGTTGAGGTGATAATCCAAATCAATGCTAGCTTGAGACAAGCCTACGACTTCCAGCGTATCGCGACGTTCGTCGTGGAGTTGTTGCGTATGGATCATAGCATCAGCGTGTGGGTGGCACAAGCAGATGACGCTGGGGGTGACGACGATAATCCCAAGTGAGGCATTGACGAGACGGCCGAAGATCAAGGTACTCGCTAAAGGAAAAGTAGTCGTAACGATAAATGCGTAGCGAAGGTGCTTTTTGATAACGATTGGGTTGCAGATAGGCTCGAGATGGTGATGGTTTTGAGTGCTAAGGGAAAGTCAAAGTAGGTGAGAATTTGGAGACTCGGGAGCCTTGTTGTTTAGATTGCCTCTGGAAGGGTCCAACTGAGTTCTAAGGCATTTGTGCATTTACACCAGAAATATGAGGTTGAACCTCAGGTTCAACGATACGACCTGACAGGGGCCAAGCCAAAAGCAGCTAATGCTGAGCTTGCGAGGATACCATGAGCCACACGAATTATGCGCATCGTTATTGGTTTATCACGACGATCAGAGCTGATCTGAAGAACCTTATCAACTGGAGAAAAACAGAAATCACATTGAAAGTTTCCCCTAAGTTAACCTTGATCCAAGAGCAACGCTCCGTTCAACCCGACGAAATTCACCCTCTGTCCGCATAGCATCTGAAAGGCTTGAAGGATGGAATGTTCTGTACAACACCAATAGCTCGGAGACTTAACCTCCGTCTTATGCCTGTGTTTCTTGAGCTGAAGCTTTCCCCGCTCTCAATTCTCAGACCCAATGGAGACAATTGGTTCGACAATGGAATAATTAACGCCTCCAGATGAAGTGGCTTACAGCAAATGTCTTTATTCACGGTGTTCCAACAGTTTGCTGCGCTACCTCGTGAAAGCCTTCATCTGGGCATTTGTTGCATTTTGCTACCGTTGGTGACTATTGACCCAAGTCTTACGCCTCGACACAAGAACAATAGTTGAGACACAAGCCACTGTAATTCACGATGTTGGTTCAGTTAACGCTATAGGTATATAAGGACGACATAATCTCTTATTCTTCATCTTTCCATCATGCTCACATTCAATTCACGCATTACCTTATAATCGATCATCACTAAACACAATGTCTTCTGGAAAACTCACCACTTGTCTCTGGTTCGAGGACCAAGGCGAAGAGGCAGCAAACCACTACGTCTCGATCTTTGCCCCTGACTCCAAGATAACCACCATCCAACGCTACACTCCAGCCGGGCAAGACCAGCACGGTCAGGAACCCGGAAGGGTCATGGTCGTCGAGTTTGAACTCCGTGGCCGCCCTTTTGTCGCTCTTAACGGCGGCCCAGCCAAGTGGAAATTCAGCGAAGCCATTTCTCTCATGATCGATTGCAAGGATCAGGCTGAGGTTGATCACTTTTGGGAGAAGCTCAGCGAAGGTGGTGATGAGACGCGTCAGCAATGCGGATGGCTGGCCGATAAGTTTGGGGTTGCTTGGCAGGTTGTGCCTTCAGCTCTCAAGGAAATGATGGGAGCTGAGGACAAGGCTGCAGCTGGAAGAGCTACTGTGGCTATGATGAAGATGAAGAAGTTTGATATTGCGGAGCTGGAAAAGGCATTCAAGGGCTAATGTACGCCCAGGTCAAGCTGTTGATGGTCAATTTGGTCAACCCTGCTCTTGACAGAGACAATCATTTATTATATCCATCCGTCGAATCTCTCGAACTCGTCAAATTCCTCATTTAATAAAAAGTATCATTTAATAATGTATGGTGGTTCTAGCCTATGGCTACAATAAACTCATGCTTCAAAAGATGCTCTGAACACTGGCTGCATGCACTTAACCTAGGCCTTAATAGACGAAAAGCCGAGAGTCCTCCGGACCAAGCCGAATCTTTCTAGAATATCAGACGCTACCTTTAAGCCGAAGATGAGCTACTGATTAGACTCTGTCACAGATCAGATCGAATGACTATTTTTTGTTCCGATCGTCGGTGTTGAATTCGGTAGATTGCCGAATAAGCTCTCATACGGTGGTAATACCGAGGCGGCTCTTACCGGCCCGTTTCCTATCCAGAGCACTGGAAGCTCTATATCTTCAATTATTGAGACGGTGACTCTGACCTCCGAGTTACTCACCGTCGATTCTTATGATACATGGGTATTTTCAAGTCGTTGATCGTTCAATTGATGCAATATCACCCATCTCTTCATCTTCAACTTCCCGAGCGACAAAAACCAGCCGGTCACGCTGCCCAAACTTGCAGATGAAACGAAGGGGTTGAGTTAAGGGTTGCTAATTAGCTCTGAGTAGCCGCATTTTAGTGACCATAGCTACCCCAACATGCAAAAGCTATCCCCCAAAAGTAGATCTGCATCGGTTCTAGCGGCCTAGATCGGCTCACAAACAGCGAATCTCATCCAATAATCGGACCCTCAACTTTTTCTTGATAAATCCCCTCCACCCTCTTTTACTTCTCTCTTCCCCTCAACATCAGTTTCTTCTTCATTTTTACTTTTGTTATACCTTGTGTAAACCCTCTCGACTGGCATTGCCTCTCTTCCGATTCAGTCTGCTGCTGTCACTAGCAATATCTGAAATACTGCCAAACTTATAGCACGCTCCTCCGTTGCTTTCAAGTCTTCAAACTCCAATGGCAGAGTCAGCTCATAGCTCGCTCGCCAGTGGCGGCCAGCATGATGACCATGCGTCCAAGCCCCATCTTGCTTCTACTGGGCTTGAGAATCAGGAAGAGGGAAATGCCCGAGAGGGTGATTATGATGTTGAGACGGTAGAGCGTATCTACAGGTGTGTAACTAATGTCCTCTGAGCCAATATATACTTACCAATTGACTTGCAGAAAGATTGATCGTCGTATTATTCCTGGTAAGTTTACTCTCAATCACTTACAACTCCATTACTGATCAGGTACAGCCTTCTGGGTCCTCTACTTCCTCTGCTCAGCCATCAGGTCCAACATTGGTATTGCCCAAACCATGAACAAGGACAAGGGACACGATCTGATGACGGTCCTTGGAATGACCCCAAAAGATGTCTCGACTGCTCTCGCCCTCTTCTACGTGGCATATGTCATCTTTGACTGTCCTTCCAACCTCATCATGAGCAAGCTCAGCCCTCGTCTCTGGATGGCTCGCATTGTCTTTGCTACCAGTGTCATAGGAACTTGCTTTGCTGCCGTCAACGATCCTTGGAGTGTCAAACTGTTGCGATTCTTGCTTGGACTCGTCATTGCTGGCATGTGGCCTGGTATGGCTTTCTATCTCACTTTGTTCTATCCTCCTTCCCGTACCGGCCAGCGAATCGGCTACTACTTCACTGCTTCCCAAGTGTCTGCCGCTGTTGTTGGTCTCGTGTCTGCCGGATTTCAGCTCATGGATGGAGAAAGAGGAATCGTGGGTTTCCGTTGGATGTTCATGGTTTATGGTCTCGTCGGTGTCGTTCTGAGCATCATTCTACTATGGTGGCTCCCTGATCGTCCTCTTGCACCCGGCCAGGCTCGACCTAAGACGGGTCTTTTCAAATGGCTACCTGCTACCCCTGAAGTGCTCAAGGGCCAAGACGCTGTCATCCACTACCATGACCTTCGACGTGTTTATCACGCCCGCCCCTGGAACTTTAGGGACTTGAGCCTTGTCTTGATCGATTGGCGTCTCTGGCCCCTGACTCTGATGTACTTCGGTGTTGTCGGCGTCGGTATAGGCACCCAGATGTACGGATCCGTTATCATCGCATCCATCCGACCCGAAGCTAGTGGCGTCGAAGTGAGTTTGTTGTTTGCGCCCATCTGGATTATGGATCTCATTGCCATTCTCATCGTCACCCCTATCTCGGACCGCTTTCACCGATCTCGCCCTTATTTCTTCTCCGCTGCTGTCTGTATTCAGATCGCCGGTCTTCTTACCACTACACTGGCGACCAGCAACGGCTGGGCTCGTTATGGAGGTCTTCTTATGGTCGGTTTCGGTCTTGGTCCTACTGTTCCTATCTGCATGGCTTGGAGCTCTGAGATCTTCCAGAAGCGTCATGGTGAAGTTGGAGTAGCTGCTGCTACTGCTCTGGTTTCTGGCCTCGGCAACCTGGGCAGTGTCATGACAACATATGCTCTCTACACTGGCTGGCCCGAAGACGCCGCCCCTGGCCCTCATCAATACCGCAAGAGCAACTACACCATGATTGGAATTTTGTGCATGAGCATTCTCAGCTCCTTCGTGATGAAGGCTCTGCTCAAATACTTTGGCAACCCAGCTAGCAGCAAACTTCAGTCAGACTCGGCCAGTGAGTTTGAAGATGGTGCAGCCCGACGAGAGGGCCAGGAGCGTGGCTTCGGATCTCTTCCTTGGAAAAAATCCAACCGAGCTTAGACTTTTCAAGGGCTTCCTGGATTTGCCCGCCTGGGCTGCATCTTCAACAATCACCCTGGCTGGCGACTCTTAATTGCGCAGCTATCAGTAGCCCAACCTGCTGGTCCAGCTGCGTGTATCAACATGGCTAATCATTCATGATATGCCTTGACGACATTCACTTCTCATCCTCATCCGATGGGGATTTCTCGTTTCGCTTCGAGGCGTCGCCACATTTACACCGGATATACACACCTCTAATATGACGGCCTCGATGACGAATTATGCTTGGAGGACCCCCTGATCTCGCGAAAAGCGCAGTGACAATGCTTCAGCGCTATCACCTCGCTCCCCTCGCGAGGCCAGATCCTCCTGGCATTCGCCCCATCGGACTATTCTGACATTGTTTATTTTGATGTTTGCGTTCTGTTTTGCTCTTTATTATGATACCCCATCAGCGTTTGTACACGCTGTCCTACGAGTTTCCATTTTTCCTCGGCAGCGAAAGTGCTCCTACGCCATCGCTTTGCGGATAGTGTGTTGAACCAGAGCTCGCGGCGACAATGCTTGTACGCTATCGTTTGGCGAGTTCTGTGGGCGTTTTGTGTTTTCTTGGTGGGAAGGGTTGAGTTCTAGCTCTATGCGCCTGGCTATGGAGATGGCAAACTGTTTGGTCGCTATTATAGTCTCGGCTAGGATATTACATGAACAAGACACACTGCTCTCCAGCTTGATTTCCGCTTTACATGACCACTGGCACTTTTATCACTCGAGAAGCTATTAGCCCGCTACCCATTAGGCTCAAGATACTGATGGCGCAATTTCTCAGCCCCTGCCTGCGTACTCGATCACAGGGCGGTTACATTGCATGTAACTCGTTCGTGTCACGCTCACCATCTTATTCACCTCGATCACTGGCGAAAGATACAGATACTCATGAAATGGCGTTCATATTCTCTAATCGAGGCGGTACATGCATTGTGTTACACGCCCACAAGCAAAATCATAAGCACATAAAAATAAAACAAAAGGCACTCAAAAAGTTTCAACTCCATATCTCAATATTTCTCATTCCTCTGCGTACCATCATCCTCCCTAATCACATGAAAATCCAGTCACAGACGGAAGTGTGACTGCGGGAGGATGACAATCGCTGCCCTTTGAAAAGAACTCCCCCCAGATATCCTACACTCTAAAGCCTTTGTTATTTTTATCCCAAAGTCGTGTGAAAGTTGAATCGAAAAGAAAAGGGAAACTTTGTTCAAGCTGCGCTTGTTTACCAGGAGAAGCCGAGCATGCGGCGGAAACGCTCGGGAGCGGGCACGTCGCTGTGAAGACGGGCGGCCTCGACGGTCGCGGTCACGTAGACTGTCTCGGGCTCAGGGGCTCGGGTAGTAGACAGAATGGTAGAGGCAGGGCAGGCGGTGACGACGGAGGTGATGACCTTGGCGGTCTCCTTTCCGGCACCACAGGGGACAGTGACGGTCTCGGTGACCTGGTTGGTGAGGGTGACAGTCTCGACACCGACAGTCATGGTGTTGACACCAACGGTGACGTAGGAGGTGATCTGGTTGGTGATAGTCTTGGTGATGACAGTCTCGCCGGCAGCAGGGACGGTGGTCTCCTGGCCGTTGGATCCCTCGGAAGTCTCAGCGGGGGCCTCGACGGTGGTCTTCTCACCCCCGCCAGGAACAGTGACGACACCAGTGCCAGTAGGGACACCGTTGGAGACAGTGATGGCAGTAGTGCTGATCTCGCCGTCAGACTTGGTCATGGTGATGACAACAACACCGGAAGAGGTAGCGGTAACAGTCTGGTCAGCCTCAGAGGAGGTCTCAGCACCCAGGGCAGTAGAGCCAGCGGCCTCAGCATCGGTGGTCTCTGCGGCGGCAGAGGAGTCGACCTGGGTCTCAGAAGCGGGAGGGACGTAGCCAGTGCCAGTGGGGACGCCGTTGGTGAGAGTAATAGCAGTGGTGCTAACCTCGCCGTCGGACTTGGTCAAGGTGACAACAGTGACAGCCTCGGAGGTCTCACCAGCGGCAGGGGCAGTCTCAGTAGCGGCCTCAGAAGTCTCGGCACCGAGAGCGGTGGATCCAGCAGCCTCAGCATCGGAGGTAGTCTCAGCGGCGGCAGTCTCAGTAGTCTTACCAGCACCAGTGGAGGTAGGGCCCTCAATGACGGGAGTACCATCGGAGATAGCGCAGGACTCAGAGACAGTGAGAGTTCGGGTAGAGATGACAACGTGGCCGCCAACACCAGGCTTGGTCTTGCCAGTGACCTCAGCGTCAGAAGGAAGAATGACGGAAGCGGTCTCAGTGGACTCCTTGGTGACGGGAGTAGGAGCCTTGGCAGTGGAAGAGGCATCAGCACGGCAGATTTCGCGCTGCTTCTGGCAGTCGGAGACGGCGAAGTTCTTTCCAGCGTTCTCAGAGCAGTCCTTGAACTGCTTCTCACAAGCATCAGTGAGAGCCTCGCCGAGCTCAGGGAAGTTCTTCTCGTCAGAGCCGGTACCGACAACGAAGTCACCCTTGTTTCCACGCTTGACAGGAGGGCAGGCGGCACCAATGACGACTGTGCGGTGGAAGATGGTAACCTCGCGGATGACAACAATGACAGGCTTGTTCACCTTGCTGACAACAGCGCTGCTGGTAGCGGCCTCAGAAGAAACGGCACCAGGGAGCTCATCGGAACCAGTGGTCTCAGCGCCAGCGGGAACAGTGGTGTTGGCGAAGGGACCGGCCTTAGTAGTGACAGTGGTCTGTCCCTTACCAGTGGTGAGGATGATGCTAGGAATAGGAGTTCCAGTAGTGGACTCGGCCTCATCAGTAGCAGTGTTGGCGGTCTGAGTAGCGCTCTCAACGTCAGTGGTCTCCTCAACAGGGGTAGAGGACTCGGCAGAGGTCTCAGCGGCGTCCTGGGTAGCTCCGGTAGTCTCAAGAGCAACAGAGGTGTCGAGGGTGGTCTCGCCAGCAACCTCGGTCTTAGCAGTCTTGGTCTTACCGCCAGCACACTTGGTGCAAGGGATGGTGATGGTCTGGTTGACATAGCGGGTAGTTCCACGGGTGATGAAAGAGGTAGGGACGACGGTGGTCACATCGGCAGTCTGCTCGGTGATGGAACCGGAGTCAGTGGCCTCAGCAGTGCTGAGAGTTTCGGCCTCAGTGGTAGCAGCCTCGGTAACAGTCTCGCTGGCGGACTCAGAGACAGCCTCAGAAGTACCAGCAGCCGCAGCATCACCGGAAGTTGTGGCCTCATCGGTGGACAGAGCCTCAGATTCAGAGACGGTCTCAGAAGCAGCTTCAGAAGAAACAGCCTCAGATTCACCGGCCGTGGGAGTAGCAGTGCACTTGGAGCAAGGGATGGTAACGGTCTCGTCAACAAAGATTGTGGTTCCGTCGGTGATGTAAGAGGTAGGGATGACAGTCACCTCAGCAGTCTGGTCAGAAACGCTGCCAGCCTCGCTGGTGATAACAGTAGTGATGACCTCGGAAGTGACCTCAGCCTCAGAAGTGGCCTCGGCATCAGCATCGCCAGCTGTGGAAGCTGTGCATCGAGAGCAAGGAATAGTGACAGTCTCGTCGACGAAAATGGTAGTTCCATCAGTGATGTAAGATGTGGGAACAACAGTCACCTCAGGAACATCAGGGACCTCATAAGGGTTGCCGGCGGTGGTCTTGGGCTTGTGGCGAGTAACAGTCCTGGTGAGAGTGACCTTTTCCTGGGCAATGACACCTTCAACAAGGGCCTGCAGGCTAACAGCCGCGATAAGAACGTTGCGCATGAACATGGTGAAGGAAGTAAATCGAAAGGGCGTAAGATTGGCTTGGTGGTTTGTTGACTCGGCAAAGAGTGGAAATACTCTATCAAAGAGCAAAAGGTTTGATAACTTTGAAAAAAGGCGACCGAAGCACCTGTCAGAAGAGAACGACTGAGAAAAGAAGCCCAAACCAGGGAACAGAAACAAAGAAATTGAAGGAGAGTTGAGTGTGAAGAGAATTGGACTCGAAAGAAGCAGCGAGAGCTTCGTCTTTAAGAAGACATCTCGACTACCAGTGTAGTCCCCAACGTCAAACTGTGACGGGTGGCTGAGTAAACGGACATCCTTGACATCGATCGGGACTTAATTAAAGTGGCCTCAACATGAGACGTGATGGATATGTAGGCGCCCCCTCATGTGCCTTGAGTCAGCGAGACTCTAGGATCAGTATAGGCGAGACGTCGTTTGGGAGAAAGTGGATAACTGAGCATGGACAGACATTGCCATATTGGGCTCGAGGACCTAGAGCGAGCTGCCTTGTGGGCTGGATGATAGACGTAGGATAGCATGGGCCCCAGATGCGAGGCTCGTGTTCTCATCAGATAGTGGAGGGATTGAGGGCCCTTGTCACCGTCCATCTGTTCATGGTGAATTATCCGGCGGCCAATGATGGCCAAGACAAATAACACGTCCCATATTGAGGAACTTGATGATGGTTTCTGTTCGGTTGCCTTGGCCCTGAGCTTCTGGAATCCACAAGCTTCGGTCATTTGTTAGTATACGGTTCGCTGTATAACGGTGAAACTATTCCCGCCAGGTCCAAAAATAGGACAGCCTGCACTTGCTGACTGACAATATGGATGAGACAGCCATATGATTATAGACAAGAGCTAAGTTTGAAGTTGTTTATTCGGGCCACTGCCGATCCTCCTAGTAATTAAACTTGCCGTCAAACAGATTTGCTGTTTGTGACACGATACGATGGATGTGATGTGATTAGATCCAAGGTTGGATGGAAATGAACGCGGAGTGGGTGAGCTGAGGTTCGACGGAATAATTGTCAAGGTTACGGGAGTGTTACTCTAGAAAGGATCGTATGCAGGGATGTGATGCATGGGAATATGCATAAAGTGGATGTTGCAAGGGATCGTGGTTTTAACGTCGCACGAGAGAAATGGGGAAGACAAGGATTTATCGTTTGCTTTTCCATATGACGGATATACCGAAAAACATATGTAAACAAACTGCATTACATTGAAGACATTATAGTTGAAGTATAGCTCTCGGATCTCGGAATCAGTAGCATCGCTGTTTTGGCGATCTCAACCTGAACCACTTACAACATCTCAGCCTCAATCAAGACATTTCTCACACAAAACAATGCCAAGCAAAATATCGGACGCAACCTCCGCAGTTATTTCCTTTTTGGAGAGCAAACCCCAATATCATAGACGAAAAGATTGGTGGTGATGTAGCGATGCCCTGGTCAAAGCGCTTCGTCTCTTACTGTAGATGAATCAAAACCAAGTTTCATGACTCCTGGCCCTTGTTTCAGAAACGACTCCACGACCCGAAAAGAGGTTGCGAGTTCATGCATTTGGGCTCTTTTTTCACACGAATAGCACTCTTTCGTCTACACTCAAAACACAAGCATAATCTCTTCCTGAAGATGCTGCAATTGCGCCTCACTATTTGGAAACAAACACCGCCACCTTCACATCGGACATGGTGTAGTAATAGGTATGTTCCGAGTGTTTGTATCAAGTGGTTTTTTATTTAGTATATGTATCAAGGACATGGCCAGTGTGTTTCTTCCAACAAGGATTATAACTAACTTTCTTGGAATCCTTGAATGCTCATGACGGGGCACACAACACAGTCACACTCGGGTGGATGCACTTTAGTGATGAGATGATTTTCATATAAATTGATTCGAGCCCAGGATTACATCAATGCATCAGCGCTACTCACCACACTTGGACGACATCTTCCCTTGCAAGAGCCACTCATTAGATCCCGCTATGACCGGATCGCCGCATTTTTAATTTACATAGCTGCAGCCTCTCGTCCTGTTTTGCTAATTCCCTAAATCAGCTTGTTACTGTTTCATGAAACGGGATGGGGGTTCTTGATCCTTCGTAATTAATATTAACGTGATTTCTGCTCTTGACGCGGCTCGATATGAATCGCAATCACGGTAACTTAATACTGCCATGAATTTGTCTTGGAAGCGGATATCTCGGAAATTGCGTCACTAATGGCCCGTGTATGAATCGACTTTGTTTGTTTGAATCCTACGGCTCATATGGTGTTTGATCTTTAATTTGACGCTTTCAACGGCCGTGTATCAATAGTAGGAATTGTTGCGGTAGAACCGACATAGCTTTCAGTGGGAACGCCACCGTCGTCGTAATCCCGTCAGTTATCAATCCAAGAATGCTCTTGAAGCTCTCTGTTAGCTACAGGAAACCCATCCTCTTCCTGTAGCAATGTGAATATGTTCCGTTTTTACCATATCTATCTCTGAGTTCACGTCCTCCGAATTAATACCTTATTAGGATATAGATTATCTTTAAGTAATTGAAACCTAATATTCAAAAAAGCTTTAAAAAAATATAGTTTTATAATTTTTCTAATTAATTTATTTATAATTACTTGGGGGTAATTCGTCATACTACACATCATCACAATTTGATCCAGGTTCGTGAGTGGGCTACACTCTGGATCTGATGATACAATAGTATATCAGTCTTACTCAAGCGCTGTTTGATTCATAGACATCCACTGATATCCGAGATACACAAGGCGATGATCCCTTTCACAAAGTAGATGCTCACGGACATCTATATTAGTATCAGCCTGTCCCGTGTAAACAAACGGCTGAAAGAGAAATAAGGTAGGAGTGGTAGATGACCTACTGTGGCCTCAAGGTGTAAGAAGACTCAGGACCTTAGAATGAATTGCTAAACTAAACTAATTAAAGACTAATTTTGCCTTGGAATATCCTCGATTATGCTAGATTTGCCTAAGTGTTTGTCTTTTAGGATAGACGTCTTAAGTTTTCTGCTATCCCCTCGTATGGCTGGCACAGGCACAGCAGTCGACATTCGTCTCTCCGAGAAATTTGATCTTCTTGATCGGCACATGCCGAGACTGGTTGTTGGATGGAAGACATGGGCGTATCTATCCATGCCGTTACGTTGAGGTCTATATTTAACCAAGCAGCTTGAGCACTTCGTGAGCACTTAAGATGGGCACCTGTTATGAAAGCTCCGACCCAAAGAGTACCGATGTCCATATCGCATCTCCTGATTACGCGTAGAATGACATTATCACCCTTCAATCTATTCAAGGATGCAGAGGAGCAATGTGACCAATTCCCACAAAAAATGCATTTTATGCCAGTGTCATAGAAGACACTGCTTAGGAATGCCTTTATGCTCCTAGGGGTTGCAACTCAAGGTAAGGAGCCTGTCTAGTTCAGACCTATCCATAGAATATGGCTTGCTCCAGCGACGCTTCTTGCTACCTTCCCCATAAGACAGCACTGGTCTTTGCAAGTTTATCAGCCTACTTTATATTGGGGAACTGGCATCAGCAGAGCTACCATCCACGCTGCATGCTTCTAATATTCGATCCCGTGGATTAGCAGCAGTCAGGTACGTAGCCGCACGCGGCAGGTAACAATGTAGGAGTACAGACTGTTGCGCAACTACAGGCTTTGATCTTTGATGAAAAAAATGAATGATTATCCCGGTTGAGCCAAGGACAATGCAGGGCTATATCGCTGCTGCCCTGAATAATGTAGTTATGTCGCATCCATTCTCAGTTGATAGGACGGCACTTCACCATTGAGCAGCATCCTTGCCAATTTCACCAGCATCAACCACTGTAGAAGGACTATCAGTATTCTAAGGGCTTTTAGTGGTCTTGTTGACCTGATATGGTTGGGAATGAAATGTTTGCACTGCATGTATCAACTTTGCCCATTATGCTGAGAGAATATACCACCTAGAATGAATAAGTATTGGGATATGGTCTTCTTCCCCAATCAAGATATTCCCAATACTGGCTTTCTGGTTTTGAGGACTTGGAATCATAGAAGCTTTTGTTGATTTGTCCCATGCCACTTGGAAAGAGAGCCTGTTGATAAAAAGGTGGTATATGGGCTCAGATTATCTAGAGCAGTCAATGTGGATCTTCCTCGATTATAGCAGCATAGGTGAGTACCTGATCAACCTTGAGATTTTGGGGAACCGATGGTGGTTTTGAAATGCTGTCTTCATGCTCGACAGACATTTCCCTTACAGGTTGGTCGTTGTCGGATGCCAGGTCTTGAAGATTGGTCCACGTTCAATGTCCTCGTTCATATATAGCACGTGCGCCATGTTTTGCTCCACTGGAGATCAAGTGAGGCTTGATGTTCCATAGTCAATGGGACTCATTAACCAACAAGCACCCAAGTCTCATCGTTGATCTCGCAATAAGACTTATCCTAAGACTTTGCTAAGCCTCATCCGAAGTATTGACCTAAGTATTATCCTAAACCACATCCTAACCATTGTCCACAATTGGCAATCGAAACCGCATTCAATAACTTGTTGGTTGGTTGGCCCTGTATAAGAATCTCAACCTTGATTTAAGCATAGTGAAGACGGAAAGGTAGTCATAAAAACTCGGTATTGTTATTGCTTTCCGGATAATGCTTTTTTGGATTGTAAGATGATCTCCATGGTATCTCATGTCGAAAGCAATGGCAGCAGCCATGATCAGAATTCTGAAATGCACACGATACGCATTGAAAGGACGGACTAACAACTCTGACTCGAGGTATACGACGCCGTAACCTTCCATTTACATGCCAATTCAAAAAGAAACAACTCAGATGGAGAATGGAGCAAACCAATTTATTCCCGAGTATCTCTTTGTCAAACAACTCCGCCAAGCTATGCCTGATAGGTCTTTAAATCATGATGGTATGGGGTAAGCTACACGAGAGATTAGATTGATAAGATGAGATTGTCACGGCCCCCGACACCGGAACGATCTAAACAGCCGTGTCGCAGTTTTCTGCTCGCACATTGTGCAGTGATTCTACTTAGATCTGGGTTCTTTTCTAGAGAAGAGTGTCGTTGTACGTAACGAGATGCGCTGTTGGGAACGGAATGGTGAAACCCTTGCAGAATTGGCATGATGCTAACAAGTCAAATCTTCTTGTCTCATGACGGGCAAAAAAAACACGTGGGGCACCCTCGTGACATTTGACGAGTCCGTAAAGAGTGAGAGCATGGTATTTTTGTTTTTATTTATTCGGTGTAATAGTATTACATTGCAGCTCAGCACGACATGACCGTCACCGCCGGATTATACCTTCATGTACTGTACCTGTTCACAACGGATCCATCCATGTCTGCTCGGTAAAAAAGTTGACAGTATCCACTTGAGTGAGCTTCGGGAACAAAGAGGGGCAGACCTCGCTTCCATTGGATCCATGACAGGTTTGAATCAGCTCTGAACTCGAGGAGCCTGGTTTATGCTATTCTTGGCAATTATGACAAGCTTCAGGAATTGGTCCTGGACTTTACCGTAGATATCCTAGCATGGGCTCGTATCTAACTTGATTCGAGTCTGGTTGAACTGTGGCTGGTATCAAGTGACTTGACGCATCATTGACGAATCTCATTGATGCAATCGATCGCTCACCACTATTCACTCACATTCCATTAATCTCACTCACATTCTACAGTAGATCGGCCACTTGTTTCAGTGAGAGCAAGCCTATTCTACAGCTTCAATGGCTGCTAACCTCATATCATAACTCATTCTTCCTTTACCTCTGTGATTCTTTCGTCCCGCTCCGTCTCCCCGCTTCATAAACTCCGGGCCTCCGTTCGTAACATATCGCCCATCCATAGCATAACCCACTTCTTTCTCACTCATCATAGCCCCAGTTCTAGTTACAGTTCCAGTTCCATTTTCCGTACTCCCAACTCCAATTCCCTTGCAGACACCATTAATCCTATTCTGTAAACATCACCTTCTTCTTTCATACCTACTCTCAACTGTATACATACCTTTCCCTGCCGTGTCTAGCCCCGATAAGACCAAGTTCCGCATCCCGGGCCCTCTTCCGGCCTTCAACATCCGGTCTATCTCTCTCGGGACCCGCCTCTTACCGACTCGATACCCCGAAATTGATACCCCCCTCC
>PVQB02000641.1:0-15516 GCA_002980475.2 Fusarium beomiforme | reverse complement strand
AAAAAATAAAATTAAAAAAAAAAAAAAAAAAAAAAAAAAAAAAAAAAAAAAAAAAAGCTCTTTCTGTTGAATTGTGAGTTTATTAAACAAGCTGTTAGGTTGATTTTAAAACTTTAAAAGTTGACTCTGCTCTATCTTGGCTTACCATATTGAAATGGAAAACAATAAATCATTTTCTCTCTATCATCCCAAGTCATTTTTACTAGACACACTTTCGGAACTTCTGGGCCGCCTCAAATTTTCTTTATCCGGGCCTGCGCCAAGAGCCCTATCAAAAGGCAGAATTAATTCCGAGAACAAACATTGTTTACTGTTTATACACGACGAGCCTGTTTGAGCGTGAAGTGTGTCTGCCCTTGTCAACCACGCCGCAAAAAGTGACAGCGCTTATCAGTGCTTTTGCAAATAATACAAGCAAGATATTGCTTCAATTTCAAGGATGTTTGACACTATCTGTCGATTTAGCTGCATCTCCACGCACAGAGCAACGCTGGCGGAAATAATGCACGTCTTAAGGCTATGGCTCTCACAGCAATAATGGCATCATCCCTTTTTTTCTCCCGGCGGTTAAGATCCTAAACACACGGACATAACCGCTTATGTAGTATTCTAAGCCTCGTGCCTCATCCACAATCTGCTTGGCAGCCTCTTGGCGTGGGCCCCGAGAGCCTGGTTTGGCTTAGTTTTGCTTAGGTTAGTGTCAGGTACCGGTAGCTCCACCAGATAGGGGATAACGGCAGCGCAGGGGGAGCTATAATTCCATCCATACAGCCAGGGTTAATCGATCTAAACATAGCCACAGCTGAGATCGTGGGTCATGGCTCATTGAGGTAGCCGTTAAGCTTGAAACATAAAAGCTTCGTCTGGTCTTCTTTAGTTTGACCAGACAGGACCATTCCTCTCTGCACTCGTTATCCGAGTCTTTCTTTCGTTTTTCCTATTTCGATTTTGTTTCATCCAGACTCTCGTTTATCTGCCGAATCGTCATTCGTTTTATTTTCGTGGTTTGCGATAATCTAATAATAACACAATCCAATTAATCATCCTTCGCTCTAATCGCCAACTACGGTATACCGTCATTCGACATCGACATCATACTTCGAATATTTAACCAACCATCATGGTTCACATTCCATTCGTGGCGCTAGCAGCCCTACTAATTACTCCTTTCTCTTCTGCCGCCCTGACGCAATGCCCTTCGAAGGAAGCGACATGGAAAGACAAATCCGGCAACGAATACATTATCTGCCGCAATACCGACTATCGATACGGTGGAGGCAGTCTCAAGGTCTCCAAGCAAGTGCAGTCTACCAATGCCTGTGCCGAAATCTGCAGCAAGGACCCCCGATGTGTCAAGGCTGTATACGATAAGCGAAATCGCATTTGCCACGTCAAGGACAATGCCAATGAGGCCAAGATGAACTGGGCCTCTGACGCTGGGTTCGACACTATTCGAGTCAAGAATATCGACGAGGGAGTCTTTATCTCTCGCTGCCCCAACCCAACAAACAACTACCGATCCAAGAGCGGCAAGACATTCAACGTCTGCCACAACACTGACTACGTTGGCCCTACCAGCCGAATGACCAAGAACTGCGCTTCTCTTGCCGCATGTGCTGATATCTGCGCTGGTATCAAGACTTGCAAGAAGGCTGTTTACGACAAGCAGGAGAAGGTCTGCCATATCAAGGAGACTGAGCCCAAGGCCTCACTTTTCTGGGTTCAAAGCAAGCGATATAGTGTTGTCCATACTCCGGTCGAGTCCAAGCCCGCGACTCAGGGCAAATGGTCTGATCTTATTCGTCTCCCTCTCATTCCTGTTGCCGCTTATGTTGTTCCTCAATTCCCTCAGTCACAGCAGCTTCTTTTCTTCTCATCTTGGGGCCCTGATGCTTTCGGTGGTGCCTCAGGTCGTACTCAGTTCGGAGCTCTCGACCTCCCTACAGGAGCCATTGGAAAGCGAGAGGTTGCTGATACTCACCACGACATGTTCTGCCCTGGAATGAGTCAACTCGCCGATGGACGCATCTTGATTCAGGGTGGTTCGGATGCCGAGGCTGTTACGCTTTACAACCCCAAGACCAACGCTTTTACCCGAGGACCTGATATGAAGATGCCCCGCGGCTACCAAACTTCAACCATTCTGTCTGATGGTCGTGTTTTCACCATCGGAGGAGCTTACTCTGGTCCTCGCCAGGGAAAGAATGGTGAGGTATACGATCCCAAGGCCAACAAGTGGACCATGCTTCCTGGAGCCGATGTCAAGCCTATGCTCACCAAGGACCGAGAGGGTATCTGGCGCGAGGATAACCACGCTTGGCTCTTTGGCTGGAAGGATGGCAGTGTCTTCCAGGCTGGCCCTAGCAAGGAGCAGCACTGGTATGGCACCAAGCAAAAGGGATCAGTGGTCAAGTCCGGCAAGCGAGATAACGCGGATGCTATGTGCGGTATCTTTGTCATGTACGATGCTGTTGCTGGTAAGATTCTGTCAGCTGGTGGTGCTCAGGACTACACTGGAACCAACGCCAACAACCGTGCTCATATCACTACCATTGGAGCTCCTTACAAGCCTGCTTCCGTCAAGCGTGTCGCCGACATGGCTTTCCCCCGTGGCTTTGGCAATGCTGTCGTTCTTCCTGACGGAACCGTTCTCGTGACTGGAGGCCAACGCAAGGCAATGGTCTTCACCAACACTGAGGGTATCCTGGTTCCCGAGCTTTACAACCCTGCCACCAACAAGTGGACTCAGCTTGCTCCTCACGCTGTTCCCCGCAACTACCACTCTGTCTCGATCTTACTGCCTGATGCCACGGTTTTTATCGGCGGTGGTGGTCTCTGCTACGTTGCTAAGATCGGCGGTTCCACTGCTGGTTGCGACAAGACAGTTGATCATGCTGACGGAGAGATCTTCCAGCCTCCTTATCTTTTCAACAAGGATGGCTCTCTTGCTAAGCGTCCCATCATCCAGAACCTTGCCCAGAAGCCCGTCAAGGCTGGCAGCACACTCAAGTTCAGCGTCACCAACACTTCTGGCAAGGTCAAGATGTCTCTTGTCCGTATGGGAAGTGCTACACACTCAGTCAACAGTGACCAGAGACGTATCCCTCTCACTGACTTCCAAGTCAAGGGCAGCCAGTATACTGTCAAGCTGCCCAAGGACAATGGCATTCTTCTGCCTGGTTATTACTATCTCTTTGTCATGTCACCACAGGGTACTCCCAGCATGTCAAAGACGGTTCAGATCGCTCTGTAGTTAGTAATAGTTGCGATTATGCTCTCATGATACGAGGTATTGATGAGACTATGTTGAACAGTATTCTGTAAGACTTCCCAATAGACTATATAGCCATGATATCCAAGGTTAATGCCATTCACTTGCGTTATCGTTATGTCTCAACTTAGCTGTAGCATGTTACGTTATCCCACTAGCAAAAGTGACATCCGCGACAAGACTAGCCTCGATATTTCTTAGTATTCACTAATTATTCTCGCTTATAAACTCTTCCAAGGTATGGAGATTATTTGCCATCCTATTCTTGTCATTTTTGAAGGTGTTTGTGTGCACACTTTTTCTCTTTGGCCTTGCCGAACTATGATAATAAGGTTGTAGTTGCTAGGACTTCTAGTGCAGTCGCGACATGCATCACAGTTCGCCAACTGCAGCCTGTTGCCTGATTGCCTTTGTTTATTCTAACATAAAACCAACGAGCTCTACCCCTCCCCCATTCGACTCTTCCAAACCTTTTTCATCTTTAGTCTCCCGGGCATATCATTTGTTTCCTAACGTGGTTTTGTGCCCTCTGTATTGTCTTAAATTTATTGTGCCGTTCTAATACTCTATCACCTTGGATTACCACGATGACATTGACAAAAATACCAGGTATACCCGCGTACGTAGTACCCTTTGATTCATCTTTGCAAAAGGCTGACTGGGAATAGTTCCGAGATGAATGACCCCGGAGTTATGCATCCAATTGAAGAACTATTCCTCGACATCTCTATCCTTGAAGTACTTACCCAGACAATGGTAACCTTTATCGAACCATGGAAGACCATGTATATCGACTCAATCCGCGAGAAGAGATATGGAGACGCCATTTGGGCTCGCTACTGCATTGAGGGAGGGGTAGAGAATGGTGTCATAATTGGTCAAGGACCGAATCCCGACGTTACAGTGCTTGATTCAATTAAGGAAGATGCAATTGAGGCCAAGATGAGTGAACCAGGACTTTACGCAAAGGCTCTCGAACTCTATGGAAAGACTAGTAGTGAAGACGGACATCCGGAAGTCATCAAGATCATCTTTGACACTGATGATATGGAGCATGGTGACAGTAAGCCCGAAGAGGAAGAATAGAAGTGTGCAGATTGTATTTTTGTATTGCAATAATTTCAATCCTGTTTGTACTCGTACCAAAATTACGACCCCACTTTCTGTGGTTTCTCAATGCCGTATATGCGATAAAACTCATCGCTGATTGGGATTTGCTTTGCACCCGCAGGCCTTGTGACATTTCGCCCCCATTCCTTTGGAACAGAGTGCTTATCCTGCCACTCATATATCGCATCAAAGTCTCGACATTGGTGGTTAACAGCAAAGTCTGGAAATGGATTTGTCTGACTTTCCACCCAGTTGAACGTGATGATGTCTAGATTGCCATTGCACATCAGGTTCTGCATCAAGATGTCAGTGCAGTGGCTGACATGGACCCAATGCAAGTCGGTGAAAGGCTTCTTCGCTGTTCCGTTGCGCTCGTACTCGGCCCACGCCAGATGACGAAGGAGATTGAGGCAATGGATCTGGTGGAACATATCAATCTGGGCCATGTAGGCGTTATCACCAAGACCATATTCTGGTGGAAACTTGACGAGAAGCTCTGGATCTTTGCCCAGTCGGCGAACCTCAGTCTCGGTGATGGGGAAAACGCGAATGACCTCCAGGTCTTCCCATGCTTCATCAACTGCTGGGTCGGGTTTGAGAGCGTTGCGCCATTTGGAGGGGTTCTTGGCTTCGAACAAACCTCCCTCTGTCTCTATGGGCTTCAACTTGAAGTTGATTGAGTCAAACACAGGAGCTGCAACGTGAGTTAGTGATGACAGTGCCGTAGGAGGAGGGGACCATACAGTAAAACGAGGTCTTCCGAATGCGATCCATATCTGATTCTGAGCTGAAGTAGGCAGCCACAAAGAGACCAAGAGAAATAAAGAAGAGAAGAATGTTGAGACCGACCCAAGCATAGCTCTTCCAACTTCGCTTTTGGCTTGGCCGAGTCCACCCGATCTCATCAATTTCTCTCTCACTACCAAGCAGGCTCTCATCAGAGCCGTTGTCTTCCTTGAATGTCATGATATTGGGTTTCGCAATGGAAGGTATTGACGGTCTAATTGAAATACAAATGAGGGGTACTCTAATACGGAAAAATTATTAAGGATAATGAAGCATGAGTTTAACTCTCAGTATCCGAGTTCTTTATCCATGCTATCCGGTGGACACTCGTAGTCATTTATCTTATCTTGGGGGCCAAAATCGAGCCACCTTCCTCAAGCAGACTCTTGAAGGTACTTTTGAACCAAGCTGCCGATCAACCCGGCAAAGGATTCCGAGGCGATTCGCGGATTACTGGAACGAGATTGACAATTGGGTACTTTTGGAAGTTGGTGCCGACTCCCGATCAAGATCTGTGACCTCAATGGTGTGCGTTCCGACCTGGCCTCAGGTTGCCAGAAGAGTTTGGACCCCAAGCTATGGTGCAAAATAAATGCAGCAAAGAGGCTGCCAAGCCTACACTAAATATTCTCGACTTAGCCAAGTATTTTGTCACTTGAGATTAAGGTCCTATGTTTTCTGTCACCCTTAGCTTGGATACGATCACCAACACAAAAGGACTTAAGCTGACGTATTGAGCTTCAGAACTTCTGTCGATGCACACCAATTCTTGAGCTTCATTGGAGCTGTAGCTGTTTATCTACCCCGCAGTCAAGGGACCTTCCATTCTAAGTAGTTACCGATTGGTCCTTTTATACGCGCTGAATGATACAAAATCGTACAATGGTGTATTTAATGCCTAAACTCAGCTTGCAATAGATTCACTTGTCAAAGAAAGTAAAACAATCACCGCAATCCCTAGTCACTCAAAGATGAAGCTCTCTCAGATCCTCAGCACCGCTGCACTGTGCAGCTTTGCAGCTGCAAGCCCCGTCCCAGGTAGGTTCTGATGCAAGTGAAAAAGAAAACACAGCTAATAATCCCTAGCTAATACTGTTGCTGAACGAGAGGCCAATCCTGTTAGTCCTCCTGGCTATGGTGTCAAGTACATCTTGGAGGACGACCTCGACAAGCGTGAGCCCCAGCATAATACCTATGGCAAAGCCTACACCTTGAAGATGAAAGACGATGGGTTCGAGAAGCGAGACCCCCAGCACAATACATATGGCAAGGCATACACCTTGAAGATGGAGGATGATGGGTTTGAGAAACGTGATCCTCAGCACAATACATATGGCAAAGCCTACACCTTGAAGATGAAAGACGATGGGTTCGAGAAGCGAGACCCCCAGCACAATACATATGGCAAGGCATACACCTTGAAGATGAAGGATGATGGGTTCAAGAAGCGTGAGGCTGAGAGCAAGGCCTAGATATTTACTACCCACGGGTCTTGTAGCTAGACAACATTCTTACTACTTGAGTATAAATAAACGAAACTGAAGTGATACCAAGTCCCACAATAGAGAACCCCAAGAAACAAGAAAGGACAGAATCGCTATTGCTGCCCTACTAATGTTGACACGGTGAAGGGGGATTAGCACTAAAGCCACTGTCAGTATAGACCATCACATTCAGGAACAACATGCATACCCATTATAGGCAAGCCCTACCATCAGGTTACCTTCCGGTTAAAAACAGGATCTTTCATTAGGAAAGTTTTGACGGCGGGAAGACATAGTCGATGCTGGTTAGCAAGGGCATTCTCCAGATGGCTCCTGGCATCATCAATCGCTTTGCGCAAGCTGGTCTCCAATTTCTTCTTGAAATTTTGCTCCACTTGTTCCACTGGAGGATCCTAAGACAGGTTAACCTCCTTACGCCCCCAACAGTTAGCAATAGTTTCTGTGACGTTCAAGACTAGACCTCCACTGTCAATGGCGGCCATTCCAACCTCAATATACCATGCTAGTGTGAAGGTCATGGTGGTTCTAAGCAAACTTGTTAGCTCAAAGTTATCATGACAATATGGAAAGACCAAAAGAAGGGGAAACATGAAGAATTCAAGGATGTAAGCAGGTAAGGATATAGAGAGAGCTGCACGTATTATGTATGGCGTTCACTATAATGATGAATGTCGGCAATAAATGTTGACTTCCCAGTCCATGTAATTTTATCACCGCCCGCTTCGAATGTGAGTTTACCGCCAAGGGATCTGGTACCGTGGTTGACCCGATACAACATTAGTACGTAACAAGACAGTATAATGGGAGTATTCTCGGGTGAAAAGCTTACTAAATTTGTGGACATTTGTCCATTCGTTGAACTCTTCCTACTCATTACTATTGTGAGGGTTTGCGACAGAATTGGTGGAAGCCGAAGGACGACCCTCCCATGTCGAGGATCCAAGTCCTTTAGAGATGAAGTTGTAGTCACTGGCGGCGTAACCTAAGTCGCCAAAATGATAATTTATCTCTGCGACGAAAGGATGGCTTTTGTCAATATTTTTCTACAAAAGATGGGGCATATCACGAACTGGAATCATATCAATAACCACCTTCCTTAGAACAGAGAACATCCAAGGCCAGAAAAGGGATCAGTTCATCACAAAAGTCGCGTCGTGTCAGCTGTCGATGAACTGTCCAGTATATGGCAGAGTTTTGCTCGGAGCTGACTCAAACTTGGACATGATAAGATATCACAAGGCATTGGTATCCTACTTGTTCTTATTTGTACTCAGAGAGCTCACTCGCCATGGGTAACAGTCGTAATAAATGCTGGTTGGGGAAAATTTTGGTGCATACGGGTTCACTAGAATTGTGTCAGCTGTTCCTGTGCTATAGTTCAAATTAGCAAAGGAATATGACGTACATGGGCCGCTGCCATCATCCAGGGCAGAATACCCGAGGATATTGCAGCGATCTTTATGCATAGGGTTCAACCACTTCTGGATAAAGGTTGTAAAAGTAGCCTTTGCGTCGGAGGTGACTTTCTCGCGACAAGATCTTACTTACCGATAGTGATGGAAAAGGCGAAAACCCACTTATTGACAGACCAGTTAATACTGCTGTCATCGTTTTAATTTTCACGTAGGTAAAGAAACAGAGCACCATTTGCCATTCGCAGCATGAAATAAAGCATAGGATCCTTAGAAGTGACCTGGAGCTGAACGGAAGGAACTCCAATATCGGTGTCGAGGTAGTCACCGGAGCGAAAATGCTGCTTAAAGTGCTTCAATGGGGACTACTCTTCCAGTTGAGCAAGGTTCCACATGTTCTCGAAGGCATGTTGATTGTCTTTTGAGAAAGGACAACAAGTTGATAAAATGGGATAGGATCTGTAGAGGAAATGTAGCTCATGGTTGCAATGTGTACAAAGGCAGAGTATACGGATGGGTTAGATATGAGACTGTGTTCTTCTTTTTCTTCTTTCAAATGCAGCGACGATTATGACTATTTAAGTAGATCAAGGCATAAACCTGAACATGATGTTGTTCATGATATATGCTGGAAGTTTGAGGCCCGACAGATTATGCCGCTGCGATCAGGCTGCCTGTTCTTCCCGTGTGCTTTGACCAATTACCGCGTTGTATCATGCAGTTTTCTTCCAACTTGCTAAAAACGAGGATCTATTTCCTAGTTGAGTATATGCAATACACTCCCGCATCATGCAGGATTAGGTTCCGTTGCATATTTTGACTCAATTACCAGTTTGCATCATTCAACTCTTCCCCAACTTGGCAAAAATGAGGATCTATTTCCTAGTTAAGTATATGCAATACGCTCCCGCGTCAACCCGCTGGGCAGGTTCCATTGCATATTGATTGGCCCATGTCAGCCGGGCCACCAATTATAACCGTATACATTGGTCCTTCAGACATCTTGAGTTACGAGAATATCTGAATTATCTGTTCAAAGACAGCTGAAAATGATCAAAAACAGCAGAAAATCATGAAAGTCCCTCAACGTATCTCGGGGGCCTCATATTTCAGCTTTGTTAAGTCCAATGTTCATGCCACCTGAATGGTAATCTTTACCGATATCAGGCGTGCCGACCACATCAATGACCTGGTGGCTTCGAGTTGCCGTAATTCATGGTTCGAAAGATCTCCATGAGGCCCGACAGAGCGCTTATTGTTGCCAGTGGATTCTGCATTAGGTGCTGATCGGGTTCCAGGTAAGCTGTGACCAAGTAGTTGAAGTCACATGCGAAGAAGAATTGCCGCAGCCAGAAAGAGAAACCTTGCATACTGAGACTTTGTCAACATAGAGATATAAAGTCTCTTTCTCTGGCCAGTTGGCCATGCATGACCTTTACAGACACACACACACACACACAAGAGTTACGCAAAGTAAATTGTCCTTTTCCATCTCTTACTTCAGACCCTCTATCATCATGGTTGTTATTCATAGAGATTCAGAGTTGATGACCAATTATGTCGCAGCAAACCCCATCGCAGCTAGCGAACGCTTCGACGTTTTCACGGATGCTGACAACGAGCCGGGTGTTTTTGCTCTCAGTGAAGATTTTTATCTTTACGTGATTATGCTAATTGACCACAAGCCCACAAAGATTGACTTTGGGCACATTTCCGGAGTCGTTCCCAGTGGTGTCAAAGTTCAGGCCTTTGCTGTTGTGCAGGCACCAGACACGACTCTTGATATTTGCATCGTCACTCCTGGCGCTGGAAGCACTTCTGACTTTGCTCTTGTACACAATATAAGCCCCAGGGAGCTGAACCGCCCAATTCCGCCCTCCAAGGTCATCCGTGGTAGTGACTTTCCAACAGTTGACCACATTTTCATGGTAGGTCCTATGAAATGTGAACATATACAGATATGCTGATCTGGTCAAGGCCAATAAATCGACCGATTCTGAGCGAATGCTACCCTTGGTTATGGTTGCATTTGAAAGTCCCGACAGGCTCTCGAAAACCGCAGAGCTCAAATTCGTGCAGTTTGACAAGTCGGCGAGCTTGCTGCCCAATTGGGACTTGGCCACAAACCCCAGAAAGATCCTGGATGTTTGCTTGGGCACTTGCAAACTTGGAGACGGCGCATTTGTGCTGTATGAAGGATTAACAGGCACCAAGCATGTTCAATTCAAGTTCTTCACGGGTAGTAACATGGTTGTCGAGCCTCACTGCCCATCAGGTATGTTGTCACTACCAAATTTACTGTTGTTACTGTGACTAAAGCTGATATCTCACTAGACGCAACTTGCATTGACTCATACATTGACCCTGCCTCAGGTCAAAGCGTGTTGCTAGTCGGTGGCCAGAATGTTACTGCTTACACAGCCAAGGACTACTGTTCTTCTGAAGGTACCGGAACAACCATCGACACAGGAGATCTCATACATAGCCTCAAAGATCTTCATGTTTCTCAGTCTGGAGAGACACTCAGGTTCTGGTATACGACCGATGCAGATGCAGTACATTACTATACTACCAAGAGCACATCAATCTCTGGAGGAACAATAACTCCCATCCTCCCTGAAGGGCAGGGGGAGCGCATATCAAGTATGCTCACAGTTCAAAAAGGACTTTCAGGCAGTCCATTGATTGTCAGCCGCTTGATATCTGTGGATGAAAACCGCAACCTTGTCCTTCTCCAACAAGACCTACAGTCTCAAATATGGCAGAGATACCCATTCTGGCATGCTTCTACTGAGAATGTCATGAAACTCAGGGGGTACATGCTTCGAATGCAAGCAGTGGCCAATAAAGAAGATGAATCTTATCTGATTCCAGGTTGCTGGTTGAGAATCAGCAGCTCAGGGGTTGTTCGGTGCATTGCCAACAACAAACATATATCTATCTCTCCAACTCCGCAGTGGCTTCAGACTGACACCAAGGGTGTTCTCAACATCATGTTCCAAAACGACGACACAACATGCCACCAATTTGCCGTCGATCGCTTTAGAGCTGGCTCGCCAGGTTCCTCTGAGGGTTCCTCTGAGATGGCAATTGAGGATCTTGTTTTGGATCCCTCCAAGAAGATGATAAAAAAGCTCGACCATGTAAAGACAGCTGAGGACATTGCTAATCTCCAGAAGCCAGATGGGACTCCTCTGGTAAGCGGTGCTTCCCCAGATGACTTGAAAGCTGCCGCCGATTCCATCTCAACACTTGTCGAGCAGGCACACATGTTTCATTCGAACAGTAATAGTCAAGCATTACCATACAGCAATGACGTATCGTCGTTGGATACAGCACCAGTTACTCCTTACTTCTCTTTTGGCGACCTTGTCGACGATGTTACAGGTGCCTGGCATTGGGTTGAGGAGAAGTTCAAAGATGTGGTGACATGGGGTTGTCATTTTATAAGTACGCTTTGCCATTGATCTCATTCATTATCAACTTTTTCGAATCCATTACTAATAATTATATTTGTGTTTAGCTAATGCCAGTGGCATGATAAAGGCTTTCGTTGTTCAGATTGGCGACAAAATCTACAATTTTGCACTCAAAACCATTTCAATCATTGTTAAAGTTATTAGCTGGGTTTTCAAGAAGCTGGGTGCCGGGCTCCAGGATGTCATTGACTTTTTCGGCTTCTTTTTCAACTGGGGAGACATTCTTGACACGGCTGACAGCATCTCTGCTGGCTTCAATGCTGCCCTCGAATATGGACAGCAGTTACTCACGCAGTCTGAGTTGAACATTGACTCCTGGCTGGAGAAACTCCGCACAACTATCAAGTCCCAGCTTCCTGATCTGCAGAAAATAAACTACGTCGACTCTGAGGAGGCATCCAAAACGATTTCATCACCTGAGGATGCCCAGTCACCGAGCGATACCACCCAAGACCAAGTGAAGGCCGGCGTTGCTTATAACTGGACTACTTACCACTTAACCTACGGTGGAGGCACCACCAATGCCGTCTTGCATGACGACGAGACGAAGGGGCCGGAAGACTCCTCTGAGAAACAAATCCTCCAACTTTGGGATGACGTTCAGAAGGAGATTACAGCCATTGTCAAAATGGGCGACTACCTAGCGGGTGAGTTGTTCGACTTCTTTATCTCAGGCAAGCTTGATATTCAAGGCCTCATGGGCAAGATATCTGCCAATCTCGTGGACGACATGATTGAACAGCTCAAGATTCTCGCCGACATTCTGTTCAAAGCTCTCTCCTTGGGCATCAGTATTGCCAGGGATGTCGGCAACAAGACCATCGACATTCCAATCCTTGGCTGGCTATGGAAGAATGTTGTTGCCCCGGGTCGACCTCTGTCTCTTCTGAGTCTTTGTTCTCTTTTACTGGCCATCCCTACTACAGTCCTATACAAGGCCAAGAAGAAGATGGCTCCGCCTAAACTCAAGGGACGGTTGACCAAGGACTCTTTCTGTGAGTTTGCTTCAGGGACTGCCGACCCTGCTCTGGTCAATGATATCTCCAGTATTTGCTTGGCAACATCTTCAAGCTTGGAGATTGTTTATGGAGAGCTTGAAACAATCGCCTTATTGGCAGACGGCGCTTTCGAGGGGCTCGGTTTGGAAACAATTCCTGTTGGACCTATCAGCGCTCTTATGAATGTGGTGAACTCGGCTTCACTCACTTTTGAGACCATTAACTGCTTCTTGAATTGGCCTGTCGATGATATTCGGGGTAATACTGCCACGGTTGGAAAGGTTACGAAATATTCTGTAAGCGACGATCCCTGATTTTGAAGAGAGGACACTAATAAATTGTAGAAATGGGGTCTCACGCTGACAAACTTTGCTGCCAATGCAGTCGCCAACATTGTTGGCAAGGCCGAGAAGGCCGAGCAACCCGTAATCAAGAGATGGAAAGGTAGTGTAGCAGCAGTCATTTCGGTACCAATGATCTGCGTTGCTTTAACACAGGACATTAACGACTTGGTGGAAAGAACAACGATGACCCCCATTATTGAAAATCATTTCATCGAGGCCTTCCTTAAATTCGGTAAGCAGTGGGGGTTTGCGGTGTCATCTTGGAACGACGAGGTTGAGGATGAGACTTTATATGTTGCACTTGCAGTTAAGCAGGCATGCACATATGGTAGCTATGCGCTCAAGATTGCAGACTTTGTTGAGGAGGATGAGGGTTACGTAAGATGGAAGCCTACATAGCAGAGGTATTACCAAATTCTCGAGGATTAGTCATAAACTTAACACAACTATGACCTTCTTCTGATTGCTCTAGAACTTCCGCAATCGAACTTTTCTCCTCATTTGTATTGAGTTATATTGTCTGGGCCGTGGAATTAGTTGTATCCTCTTGAAGTCGCTAAAGGGAGACAAAAGAGTCATCATCTAGGATTACTGATCAGCATCTTTGCTGTAGTAATCAATCAGGCGCTGTAGTATAATATCTAAATAATGAGCTAGATGTGTTATTTGCAGTTGAGACCTGTGGCTGGAAGTATATATATGCCCACAGAAACTTAGTCCATATCACGCTACAAAGGCTGCAGTCAAGGAAACCTGTAATTGTGACCTTTTCACTTACATTATGAAAGCTGAATCGACCAGAATTTGGCACTACTCCAGTCAGCAACCAATCCTGCCACATCACCACTGCCTTGAGCCTCTCCTGGGGCGATGATAGTCGAGACCCTGAATTAGGGTGTAAACATAAACTAATCACAAGGCCTCCTAAGTTTATGCTAAATTTTTCCAAGCTTTGGCTAAGTTTGAACAGATTAGGAAACTCTAGGAATACAGCAGACTCTTGTTTCCTTTCCGGTGTCTTACAGTGTCGAACTGTTCAAAGGATCTTATAAACACACTTTAGGCAGCTAACACAGATAGTTAGAGAACGACATATTTTTCCATGATATACGCTTTAACTTAAAGCTTCCGCAGATAACTATGAAATGTGAAGTCCTAGGGCTTGTAATGTCCAAGCTATAATCATTTGCCCTGACTCATTTTTGTTTGCGCTTTGCTTTTCTTCCGCTGTATCTGTTCTCAACCATAATATTCCATTATGTCTCCTAGACCTGATACACAACAATTCCAGACGCCGGAACGGCGAGATGCTTTATATACCATCCGAAAAATGCGCCAACAACTTGAGGCCACTGACACTACAGAAGATGACTATATAATTGATCGCGATATCGCTCGACCACAGGGGCTCTTCTACAACAGAGATGAGATACTGCACCAACTGCGAGGAGTTAAGGAAAAGAAGCACCAGGAAAACATGTATATCCTCTTCGCTCGCCTTCCTTTGCATTGGAATCTTCCAGTCATCAAAGACGATCCAGATTGGGACCTCAAACACTTAGACTACGGCCTTGAGCATCTTGTTTATTGCCGTAATAAGTCCGTCGCGATATTCCTCTTTGACGCTGCTAGTGAGGGAGCGGATCTCCACATAGTTGGTGTCTTGTACTCTATTGATGTGTGGCTTTACCACCAGTGGTTCAAACCTTATGAATCCGACATTGAGCATGGCCACTACATTGCCAAGTCCATTCCTCTGGGATTAGAACTGGGAGCCACGGATTTAACACTCGCAATCATCAGCCACTTTCACCAGAAACTCGTCCATAGCCTCTCCCCCAGTTCCTTAAGAGACATTCTATCAGGGAAGCTTCAGAATTTATCTGCTTCATCGCCGCCACCATCAGAACAGGTTGATAAGGAAAACGAGCATTTCTTACCGCCTTGGGCAAACACTATGCTGTGAAGCCTCTTTTCAAGTCCCTCTTTATTGTGCTGCACCAAACGCGAGTGCGTAGGAAGGACCCTTTCACAGTTGAAGAAATCGATAACCTGTCACAGCTGAAGCCTGAACCTGATCCTGATCCTGATCCTGGGGGCGCTGTAGCTATATATATGGGAATGCAGTGTAAGGTCAGGGACCTTACATCCTAGTCTTTTGCGATTTAGCGCAGCGGTAAGACCCTGAATGCATCCAGGGACCCTGGCCGTGACATAACCTTCCTGTGTCTCTTGTACAAACTGGATCAACAGAAGGCCTCAGCAGACCTATATCAGTCAACAGCCTGTATCGCAAAAGCCATGTCAACTCAGACCGCGATGCGCTTGACAGCTCTGCCTGCAGCGTGAAAACAATTCTCATGCCGGCGATCAAATTCATCATGGATCTAGAGATGCGAGAATTAGCGGTTTTATTGAAATGAAAGAATGAATAAAATTTATAATTTAATTCCAATAATTAATAGTTTTAGTATTAAAGTTATTTGCATTATTTAATTTATTACAAGCTAGTAATACTAAAATTAAAGATATTTAACGTACACGATAAGCTTGCCGATCAGACAAGCATGCCGATCAGTATACTGTGCAGCTAAAAGTAGCTTACCCTATA
>PVQB02000635.1:0-14279 GCA_002980475.2 Fusarium beomiforme | reverse complement strand
TCCAAGTTCAAGACGTTAGACGGCGCCAAGGGCTTCCTCGACCAAATCCTGTTCTCCAAGATGGACGGCGACGAGCGCAAGAAGCTGGCCGAATTCCTCGCCAACAGGGGCCAGACAGAGGAGGAGTTTATCGAGGCGTTCGCCAAGGGAGGCATCCGGTGCTGCGAGCAATGGGGCGGCTTCCACGAGGTGTCGGATGTGATCCACTCGGATTGGGGCTTTGAACCCGCCAAGCTCGATGACGACCACGCGTCTCGGCCAGTGCTGATTGTGGGATCCGATAAGGACCCCCAGGGTGGAAGCACAAACGGGTGGCTAGCTGCCAACTATAAGACCTCGAGACTCAAGACAGTTCCAGGAGGGCACCTCGCATCCTTGTACTACCTGGACGAGATTTGGCGCGAGATATTTGAGATGAGCCAAGAAGGTGGCTTTTAGGGAGATAACCATCATTTTGGATCGTACTACGCCGCCTTTAATTCTAATTTTCCTTTGCTCTGACCATCCTGAAATGCGTGCCGGCGAACACCTGCTCTCACTCTGGGTGCGTGCGCGTGTTCAATCTCCCCCCCTTTCAGCGGGGTGTCTGGGCGCGGTGGCTTGGAAGCAGAAACATTGCAAATCATTGACGTCGACGTTGACTTCCGACGGGGTAGTCGGTACGGTGGGATATTAAGTAGGTGACTGCAACCTCCGCCAAAACACGCAACACGGCCCTAGTAACTAGACAGATCTATTACGCCCGGTAGGCCACCGCCCATAGGGCTCTAAAAACTAAAAATGCATACATTTCGCCAATTGATGTCTTTCTCTAGTAACTAATGATTAAATCAACTCTAGTAGAGTTGATTTTAGTGACCCACTTTAAACCTTGTATGGTTGATTATTGCCAGGGTGTAGAGTTGATTTTTCATTATTCTATATATAGGAAAGGTAGTGCTGATCAGAACAGGGATTTGCTATAGAACGTGATGCGTCCTGTCGCGTAAAGTGTTAGGGTCCTAACTTTAACAGATTAATGCCGATATTAAGAGGTATATGTACTACAAAGTTAACTAGTTTTATTGATGTGTAGTCGATCTATCCCAAGTTGTATGTTAAGAGGATTGGAAAGCCCTAAAGGATAGATAACGGCGCATATAATGGAGTAATCACCTAAGCATATGTCTTTGTCACTATTTCTAAGAACAAGCTTGGCTCCCAGTCTCGGAAAAGTTATGCTTATCTAATGCTTGTAGTAAATCTGGGGCCCCATAGGGACACGCCTAGGCGTGCGGATTATGTCAGCCCTCAATTTGGCCCAAACTCCACTGTCGCAGGTTACAGGGGCTTCACCCATTGCTGCTTTCGCTAGTCACAATTGTAGTCCCCAAGTGCGGGCTTCATTATGGCATAAACGACATTTCCTGATGATGTGCTCCCGCCAGAAGGTATATACGACTCACGAGAGGCTCTGCTCACCGCTATCAACGAGTGGGCGGCACCGAGAGGCTACGCGTTCATAACTGGAAGATCTTCACGGTCAACTAGCAGCAGGCAGATTATCACCTACGCATGCGATCGATGGTGTCGTCCGCCTAGCGTGTCAAAAGACCGCCAGGGTAAGACTACTACGCGAGGAACTAATTGTCGGTTCTCGATTATCGCGGAAGAATCCCTAGATAAGGCGACTTGGTCTTTAAGGTATCGTCCGGACAGCGGGTTTCATATACACAACCACGAGCCAAGCTGCCACAAATTGGCCCATCCAGTCCATCGGCAGCTCTCCGATGCGGACAAGTCGACAGTCAGCCGCCTTACGAATGCAGGAGTAGCGCCAAAGGATATCAGAACTTACATCCGTCAGAATTCGAACACCATTGCAACGCAGCAAGCAGGCTTTCTATCCATACGCGTATGGATTAATTAATCCATATGGAATAATCCATACACGTTAATCCATATTCCATACGGGGATGTCGTATTCCATAAGTATGGCAATACCGCGGAAAAAATTTGATCCCTGTAGTAATCCCGTTCAGGGGCGATTTTCCAACTCTCCACTCTTTCGTTAATTCCAACATCAATGTGTAGAGACGCTGCGTATGTCCTCGCTGATGACGTCCACTTCCACTGACCCTGCGGGGTTTCCAGTGTCCACAAGCGAGTTGTGCTCTTCCTCAATCTTCAGCTCGAACCCTCGATTCTCAAGCGGCGATGTCCAAGAGCGCATGGCTTGAAAACGCAAAACGACCGCAAATACTTGGGCACACGCCGTGAGCCCCCTCAACTCGGAGCCATCTCGTTGCGGTCGCAAAAATGAGAAGATTTACTACTGCATGCATTGTGTAAGTCCGACTTACTCCACGACCGTTTCAACGACCGTTTCAACGACCTTTCGGAATCATCTGCTCAAGATACACGGCATTGAACTGGAAGTCCATGAACATCCGATTAAAAAACGGCGTGACCGTCTTATTCAGGATGCTTTCGCCAAAGCTGGCGAGGTGCATGCTGCAAAGCAACTGGCAAAACGAGAAGAAACTCTGAGACATGCCATCAATCACAAAGCAGCGTTGGAGGCACTTATTCAGTTCGTGACTGTCCGTAATCTCTCTTACAACTGCAGTTCTTGGCCAGAGCTCCATGCGCTCATTTCTGCAGTCAATCCTGCGGCAGATGACCTCATCAGCCTTTCTCACGGCTCCATACAGAAGCTTGTCTCCAATTCCTTTTGTATACACAAAGATATGTTGAGAAGAAAATTGCAGTCTACACCATGGAAACTTCATCTCTCTGCTGACGTGTGGTCTGCTCCAAATCACAAAGCTTTCCTTGGGATATGCGTCAAATTTGTAGATCCGGATACAAAGGAAGCGCTGCAGGCACTATTAGCTTTGTCGGAGTTGCCAGGTCTTGACGGGCCGGGTAGTCACGGTGGTGCCGAACAATGCAAGCTTCTTCAGCACGTGCTCGAGGATTATAATATCTGGAATAAGGTGGGATTCTACACTGGTGATAACCATGGATCAAACGACAAATTATGCCGCTTACTCGCCAATTATCTCCAGGGGAAGGGCGTCGACTGGGAAGCCAAGACCCGTAGAATCTGGTGCCACGGCCATATAGTGAACCTGGCAGTTCAGGCTTTCCTTTTCATAGACTCAAAAGAGGCTGCTCGAGAGGCTTTGGAGCATATCGAAGACACCGATGAATCGGCTTTTGGCACTGATTTTTCTGAAAGGATCAAACCACAAAGGGCGCAAGGATGGCGGCGGCTTGAGCCTCTTGGAAAGGTGCACAACATATCGATTCACATGCGCGAAAACGACTATCGATGGAATGAATTCAAGAAGCGCGCTGGAAGATCGCTGGGGCTCGACAACGATACACGGTGGAACTCATGGTTTCTCCTGCTAGACACCACTCTCAATCTTCAGAGCTATGTTGAGTGGTACCAGAAGAAGTATTACCAGGATTTGCGAGATGACTACCTCACGCCTGATGAGTGCTCTAGGGGAGACGCGCGCATTCCTTCAACCGTTCTGGAAGATCACTCAGCTTACAGAGGGTCGTTACGCCATTCTAGACCATTCACCTTTTACAATGGATGTTCTTCACAAACATTATACACAAGCATTCCAGAAACACTCTGGCAACGTCACACTACGGAGCTGCGTTGCAGCTTCTTGGGCTGTATTCGATAAGTATTATCAGCTTACAGATGAGAGCCCTGCGTACGGTGCGGCAATAATACTTCATCCGTCACGACGTGTAGCCCATATAAAGAAGAACTGACCAAAGTCCTGGCATAAACCAGTTCTTGAAGGCGTGCGAAAGCATTGGAAAGACTACTACCACGAGCTCCCGCTCCCCACTACGACACCACAGCTGAGAGACGAAATACGGCGCCTTCATGAGTATGACCTACTCGCTCGGGAGCTCGACGTTGTTAGCCCATCTATGTGTGAGCTGGACGAGTACGATGCTTTCACGACGCAACCGCCCATTTTCATTGACTGCTCTCCACTTTCTTGGTGGCTCAGAGAAGAACAACAACAGACATACCCTCGTCTCTCTCGAATGGCTGTTGATATCCTCTCGATACAAGCCATGTCTGCCGAGCCGGAGCGCGTCTTCTCCGGGGCACGACGCACAATTTCATGGGACCGGTGCTAATTGGGTAGTCGTACAATCGAAAGAGGCGAATTCATGAAGAGTTGGATGGAAAGCGGGATAACACAAGGTTATCCGGTAGATTTACTTGAAGCGGAAGGTATTGAGGACAACATAGAGGGGTTAGATGATTCGGCTGGCTGGCAGAGCTCCAACCCAGATTCGGTTTAGTTGATAATGTAAATGACGTCATTTCTTAGTTTCCATATGTATGGATTAAGTTCCATATGGGTTGCATTCCGTATTCCATATTCCATAAGGCGTCGTATGGAGTATGGAGTATAGATAGAAAGCCTGGAGGTAGAGAGGGTGTTCTTAAACAGATTCAAAAATAACTGTGCCAATCTGAACCTTGTTTCTTTTTGTAAAGTGGAAGCATGATCGCCAAAGCATGCGGTTCTTGTTTTCACTTCTCTTTATTTCATTCTCAAATAAGTGTATCAGCTGAGGTTTGCTAACATGATATTCCGAGTTATCTACCCCTTGTTTAGTATGAGCTTTTAGGTAGAAGACATTGAACAGCTTATTCAGAAATTCCCGACAGCGACTAATATTTAAGTTCCATAAATTCGAATTCTTTATCCACATTGATTTTATCTGATGGGAGCTGCCCCTGGACATGTAAGTCTTCGCGTCTTTAGGGGCTTTGCACTCCAGGAGCATTATCCCGGAGTACGATAATACATTCATTTAATAGCTCCCAAAAGTTCACTACCTCCTCCACTATCGAGTCCAAAGCCACAACAGACTCTAGTGCAAGATATAAGTATTGAGAGCTAATAAACCACTTAAGCCTATCATTACGATTTATCCGGATTTAATTGAACATACGAGCGCCAGATCGGGACTTACAATGCCATTCCTCAATTGCCGACGCTGAGTCGCCCTTTTCTGCCACAGCTCGGGCCATTTTGATCTCTCAACGCCGCTACCGCAACACCAAAGAAGGGAAGCTTCTTATCAAAAGAGAAGCTTCAAAGCTTCCAAGAGCGTTGTTAACCGTCACTTAAAGTCAATGAAGCTATACGGAAACCCGGATTTCAGCGTTAACAGCCGCGGGCGGCCAAGGAATCTTAATGAGTCTGAGGAGCGTGCCGTGACCGCGTATATCGTGGAGCTCGAAAGAGCAGGATTTCCCCGTAATCAGCTGCTTATTGAAGAAGCAGCTAATCAATTGAGGGCATCACGAGCGCCTTCAGCAGGGCCAGTTGGCGATGGATGGTACAGGAGATTTCTTCAAGATAATCCGCAACTACAGAAGAAGGAGTTAGTTCGAGCGTTTGACAGGGAAAGGGCAAGATTTGAATCTGGAGATATCCATGATTTACAGCAATTTATACTGGCCTTGGTGTAGTTGTAGAAGATCGTGATATCAAGGCATCCCAGCTTTTCAACACCGATGAACGCGGCGTACGGATTGGCGCCCTTCGCGAGCGGCTCGAGGTGGTTATCGTGAAGAAGATTCTCAACACCAAACACAAAGTCGTGGCTTTCAGCGACAGAATCAACCACGATGCTTGGATGAGCAAATACAACTGGATGTGAGTCTTCTTCAGTCCTCGGCGTATATTCCTGACATGTTTTTAGTCATGATACATCCATGAATGGTGCGTAAGGCCTACCTAAAGGGATCTTGGGATACTGAGGCTCTGGATGAAGCTATTCGCTTTGCACACTCTGAGACCGGCGTTTCCAACGCAGAGATTTCGATGGGCTGGATACGCCTTTTTACCCGAAACTCCTTCGAATGCACAGTGAAGGCGCAATCTCGAGGCGTTACATTTCCTGATTGGTTTGGCTGTGACGAGCACATGGGAGATATTAATATGCCTGACTTTATTTGGAAGGAGCCGTATTTTGAACGGCCTGAAACGGAGCGTATCTGGCGGCTTCCCGTTATCGATGGCTTCACCTGCAAAACATCCTTGGAGCTCATGGATTACTGTATTTGCTTTGATATCGAGATAATCATTCATCCTCCCCATTCAACACATCACACTCAACCTTTAGATGTTGGAGTATTTCAACTTCTCGAGATTTCTCACCAGAAACACCTGCAGCGGCATATCCGCGACTCAATTTTAAACGTTCTGATTTAATCTGCAAGCTCAGCGAGATTATCAAGGAAAGATTTACTGCTCACAACCTCATGAACGGTTTCGAGAAAAGCGGAATTCTCCCAGTGAACGGCGAAGCTGTTATACAGAAAGTCAGCGAGAAGAAGAAGTTTCTGCTCGCAGTTACGAATCCCGCTCTTCAGTCGCCTCTTCCAAAAGAAACGCGCTTTAAAGTTGCTCGTGAAGTTTCGCGTCTTCTCAAGCGCAATCATCGTGATGGCTTCAGTTCCCCTACTCGTCATTCCTTCGGCGTTTTGGATGATGTTATCTGCGAGGCTGTGGTTCTGAATAGCTTCGCAGAAGAGCACATACAGAATCGACTTCATCGTATTGTTTCTGTGGATAACAAGAAGAATAAAAGGAAGGAATTCATACCAACTGGGCAGTATATTAACAGCGTTACAGCTGAACAGATTCGCGAAAGTTTCGCCAATTCAACGAAGAAAGACGAAGAAGAGAGCTGGCAACGCGTAGTTTGAAACAGTTGCGAAAAGAAGAAGATAACCGCTTAAGGGAGGAATGGAAGAAAAGCTGCAAATATGATATAAACAACGACAGGAAGCATATGCATAACCTAATACCCTCGTAGCCTTGCGCCGTTGCCAATGCCATACGTGCCTGCGACGCAGGTAAAATCTGCATGCAATCCCAAAAACAACCCAGCCAATGCATTGTATATACCGAATACGTCCTATTTCCCTCAAAATTAAATCATAGGTATATAACTCCCATCTTCGGTTATATCATACACTGCATGTAGTCCGCTTCCACATCACCGCGCCCACAGGTAGGCCTTTGTTTAGACAACGTTTCTTTAAAACGATTGCTAGCTCTTCCTTAGTATCTTCCTCGAAGCTGCTGTTAACAACTCCTGAGAGAACATCCCGCTTGCGCTTCTCGCCACCTGGTTTCTCGGGGTCTTTCTCCCATGTTTCTATCTCATCGGGGTTGAAAGATCCCATGATCTCTTGGCCTAAAGCCAGGCAGGCGGTCCATTCCATTTCCATCCACGCAGCCTCTTGTAGAATGGATGGACGTCCATTTAGGCCCACCTTGGATGGAATGGATGGAAATGGAAATGGAAATGCGTGGACGCTATAAAGGTACAGTACACGTGGTCCTCCCACCCGTTGCCTCCCGGGCCTCCGCAAAGCTCATTTCAGCTAATAGATCAGTCCCTGGCACCTTTACATCCTCAAGGAGCTTCTCTGTGCTCTTAATATAGCCTCCGCAATGCCATGACCTCACCGTCTGTGTCATCCCGATCTGTTGGAAAATCCGGGAATCCCCCTTACCTTCAGGATTCAGACTGTTAGTCTGAAAGTCCTAGATTTAAAGTTCAAAGTCCTAGATACAATCATCTAGAGATATAAGCCCGAGAAGAACTCCCAGCTCAATGATGAACAATCAAGATTTTTTCACCCAGCACTACTGCGCAATATAAACAACAGGTTGCCGAGATACGCTCGAGAATTGTAATCCAAGACCTGGAACCAGGCTGACGAATAAGTGCTGACTTCTTGTCCCTGTGACCGAGGAATAGACCGTTCATTCCTATTCCTTCCATCATACCAACTTCGTCGACGTTGTATCTGTTCTTCTACTTGACTAACCGTATTGCCGGCATAATCAATAACGTAAAAAACGCCTTTATCTGTTCAGTAGAGGCTCCATTATATCTATCAGTATCGAGTCTCTTGCCTTTTAAAGTCTTGATATCGGAATTTCGACTCATAAAAGACTGTAGCCAGTTCTTTCCGACGCCTTCTGGGAAGCCGTTGCGGATGGCAATCTTGCTGGCGAACTCTCTGACTTGCTGGTGCGTTACAGGGCATCCTAGATCAGCTTGGACAAGCATCCAGTCTCGTAGATGCCTTTCCTGAAGATCAGAGAGCTTTTGCCGTGGTTTTTGGGCTTCTCTTGGTGCTGAGCTTCCTTTGATCCGACCTTGTAGAGTAGAACGGTTGATGCCACAAGCTTCGGCCGCTTTGTTCACTGAAACTCCATCCGCAGCCATCTGGAGTGCGGCGCTCATGTCTTTTTCAGTAAAAGGAGGCATTCCGAATTAATTGGCGTTGGTCTGAAGTCAATTGGAATTCAATTCGTGGAGTTGTGGCCGTTTGAATGATATACAAATTGGGTGGCTGGGTAAGAAATTAAGTGGCTGGTCTGTAGGTGACTGACGTTACGCCATGTATGAACCTTCTTGTCAGACCCTTGTCTTCCAAGCTTGTGCTGGATGTCGCAAAAAGAAGCTGCTCGGGTTCAAGCCACGCTCATTCAATGCTCATAAGTTCGTTTCTCATGCATGATCCCATTGTTCCGTAATATGACATTAGCGGGGGAGGGCTAAAGAAGCATGAGTGGTAATCCAACATCTTGAGTCGCAACCAACAAAGTAACCCCTACTGTCGGCAGACACCAGTAATGTGACATTACGAAATCATGATGATTTCGGTAAAAATGCCTTAGTCCTTGATGAGTTTTCCGGAGATGAACGTCCTCCCTTATGCCTTGCCATTTGCCGTACCTGAATTCTCCATCTGGATGAGGAAGGGCGGGGCTCTATTACAGTGGGGGCGCCAAAGAAATGAAACGCCTCATGAAATCTCAGCGAAAAACCACAACTACCTAAGGTTTTGAAAGATTCTTTAACAAATCCATATATTACATATGATAAGTAAAATATTTCTTTTATACAAGTATTAATAAGATATATATTTATTAATTTTTTTTATCTTTATCTTGTCACTGCACTGTAGGAAGACGTTACTCCAGGCCAATGTACCCTATCTATCTAGCCATTGCATAGTTTGAATGTGTTCTCTGATGAGTTTGGTATCTGCTTAACGCAACCAGTCGGCTTCTACCGTGTCCATAAAGGCATTAAATGCGGAGTAGGCAATCCCTGTGACGACGCTAATGCGGATCTGCGTCACTTCTTACTGAAGTATTTATCATGCCTAAACGCAAAGTAAAAAGCGCTTTGTGGCTCGCTCGGGGCACTCGAGAAAAGCCTTGTCATTGGCGCATTTTATATCCACTGCCTCCAATATTACTCCCCCTGTCGTAATCTACACTCCAATAGTTCTGTAAGTTATCTCATGCCTTGCTTCGGCTATTCAGCTTGACCTTGGCGCTAGAAACCAATTCATACAAAGTGCCCTTGACTGACTAACTCCTTAACGTCCCCCCAAGGTTCTGAAGTGTAAAAGCATAGAGCCTTATTGGGCCAGAACCAATGTGCAATTTGAAATTGGGCCAGTTAATTCAACTTCTGTCTGATGTTATAGTTTACCGATGATACTCTGCAATAAGCTTCGCACATGCAGATCCGAATTGTGGCTTGCATATTCTCCTATAGCTGCTACGAAACTTTTAGACTACCAAAGTAAGGCGCACATACTGCGCAGCATCTAAAGTTAATTATGCGACTCCCAGTATTGGGCTGAATATCAAGCCTTCATCTAGCAACTCTGCGTCAATACTGATAGGACGGTTTTATCTTGTGGAAGCACATGCCGTAACGATGACACTGTTCTCAAGGTAACATATTTGGGCACTAACGTCAGCATAAGCAATGTTTACGTTGTTGAGAAATATATGCCACGATTTGAAAGTTTCCCGCAAAGGGCATCTGCAGTCGATGATGCAAGGGCGGTACGGAACTTGATAACGGTGGTAGAAGTGTGCTGGTTTAGGTTGATGTTGACGCAGTCGTGAATCATCCCCAGAAGTACGAGGACGGCCAAACACCAAGTAATATTGCAAGTTGTGTGTGTATGAAAGGTATAAAACCCCTTGCAATGACACTTCTTGACATCTTGTTCACAAAACACAGTAACTTGTTCTTTATCTGGCCACTTTCTAAACATCTTCAATACTCCAATATTCTTTTATTACTCTTTCCATCGTCAAACAACATGGGTGACATGCAGTTTCTTGTCCCTGATTCCGCATCCCAGGACTCTAATGTTCTTTCTATCGACCCATACGCCTTCGTCGAAGCCCTTCTTGGCCATAAAGTTAGCAAGCCAGCATCTGTTGGTTCTGACAGTCTTCAGTCAGGCTACGACGACCTTGACATGAAAATTGATGCTAAACTCCCCAGGGAGCGGAACATGCGCGCCGACTCACCTCCTAAGGATGTCGCAGTCGGTGCTGCCAATCCGTACGCACTCGTGGAAGCCCTCCTCGGCCGAAATATTGACAAGTTTTCGGTAAACTCGGCAAAGATCATATCCAACGTCCTACAGATGGATTACGATGAATTATTTGACATGAAGCATTGCTCAGTGCTCTTCGCCGGACTAAAGCTCAACGAGAAGGAGAGGAAGGCAGAGAAATTATCTGAGAAAGACATGAAAATTATAAATGAGCGGGACCTCATGTCTCCTGATCTATCAGGGGTCCAACAGGTGGACGACCTTGAGAAGATCGGGCTGAAGGATCTGGGCAAGACGCGGGTTAAGGTGGCTCGCATGCAGAATGGCAAGCTACACTTGATGCTCCACGCTCACTCCCTGGGGAAGACGGTTTCCAACCGTGAGGTGACAATGTCCATCAACGAGCTAGTCAGTCCATTTAGGATGCAAAAGGGTCACTGGATACCACCTAATAGCTCGTGGCGCGACATGTACGACTATTTCTTCCAGAGCTTCAACAAGCGTCTCATTGGCGATCTTACCATGTTTGAGATTGGCGAGAAAAAAGAGCCCATGCGCTACTTTGATGATCCCACGCAGGGTTGTGCCTGTAACAGCTGGCTGATTGCCGCCCTGTTCTCGGTCTTCTGGTCCGACCCTGCTATCATTAACCGCGCTACTCGAGTCCACTACGACAAGAATGAGAAGAAACGCCTCGCCATCAAGTTCCACGACAAAGGCGGCGACAATAACGGCAAAACGGAGACTATAGAGGTTAATTACGAAATTCCCATCAACAACTCGAACAATAGGCCCCTGTACTGCCGCTCTAGCGACGGAGCTGACATATGGCCCTCGTTGTATGAGAAGGCCTTTGCCAAATGGATCACTAATAGCTCATCGGAGCAGCCCGATATCACCCAGACGCATTGCGGCGACCCTGTGAAGGCCATGGCACAGATCAACGGCCGGGAACCTCAGTACTACAAGACCGAGAACCATTCAGCCGACGACATATTGGGGCTGGTCCGCTCCAACTGCGTCAACTTCAAGACCATTAACCCTATGGCTGCCTGGACCTACGCCACTGGCAACATGTACAGAGGCAGCAACGTCGTTGCCAACCATGCCTACTCTATCCTCGGCTACTCTATCATTGGTGACAAGCAATACCTTGTTCTCCGCAACCCATGGGGTGTTAGCGAGCCGATCGGATTGAACAGCTACCCAGGGCTTCTTGAGCGCCTCGATCCCAACTTGTGGCACCCAGCTTCCCTGCTTGACCACGGAGGCCTGTTCGCTATGGAGACAGAGGCATTTAAACATTGCTTCGCCTACGTTGGTGTTGCGAAATAAGTCGCTGAAGCGTAAGTGCCGCACATTTCGGATTGAATGGCTTTACCAACTTTTGCCTCTGTTTACTTGCTATTCGTGGTATCGCAGTGTCACTCCTTAGGCGGTACTCATTCCTGGAGGCAGCCAGTGCAGAGTGGGAGAGGGAGACACGAGATAACGGCAAAACCCTACGGAGCACATGCTTTAAACTCTTAGTAATAGGGTGCGGGTTTTATAAGAAGAGCAGGAGGGGGGTAAATGATTAAGAAACAAATTGATAAGGAATCAGAGTGGTGATGTGCAGGGCTAGCTGCCTGCCAGGGTGGGGAATCTATCTACATCTATCTACCTTGGGTGTCGGTAGATAGATATAGATGCTTAGTCATAAAACGGAATGTAAATAGATAGAGGTAGGCTACATGTAGATATAGATAGATGCTTCTATCTACTACTCTAAATACGATATGCACTAGCCACTAAGTAACTACCCCGGTCACTTCGCTACTCGTCTCCTTCAGCAGCCCGTCATATCCTTCTAGAAGTCCTGCCTTCAGCCATGACCTAACCGTTTGGGTAACTGCAATTGTGCTCGCATCCAAACGAGTCCGCTGAGGAGAGACCATACTACCAGCGGAGGAAAACGCTCTCTCACATTCGGCAGCCATTGCAGGGACCGATAAGACGTCAATCGCCATTTTCGCTACACGAGGATACTCAAACCGCTTGGCAGACCAGTATTCAAGCGGATTATCGTGTTTTGAAAATGTGTCCTGCTTTGTAGATTGCCACCTTTCGAACTCATCGGCGACCGATTCCTCTTCGGAGTTCGGATACGACATAAGCTCTTCTTGGAATGAGTCAAAGGGATTGTACACCCGTGCCCTCACGGCTACGGGAAGATTGCTGTCAGCGATCTCCCACTGGGCGGGAAGATCCCTATACTCTTCCTCCCAAAGCGATTGGATGAGATGTCGAGCCCTGTCAATCCCACCCTCCCTTCCGCTGTACGTCCTCGTCAAGAACGACCATTGTATTCCAGGACGAAGAACAGTAGCTGCGTAATAAATCGGTGTTTCATCGAGCTTGATGTAGTATTTATTACGTTTGGCCCACGCAGAGTTGATACAGGCAGAAAGGTAGCTGGACTCTGGCCGATCCGCCGCCTCTGTCTTGGCCCTCTCTAATGTTGATAAGAGGAACTCGTATGCAATGGCGACCTGCCAAACCATACCGTACTGTGCTTCCGCGCCTCCTTTTCGAAGCCGAACTTGACAGTCACCTTCAAGCCTCGAAAGGCAAGGGTTGGACATGGCGGGAATGTTGCTGAACCAATTCAGAGCTTCCCAATCTGCATCAGTAAGGAGATTGTCCTCCTCAAGACATGAAGGAAGCGAGCTTCGCGATTTTTCGATTTTGGATCAAGATCGGGTCAACTTCCTGTTCGATTGGATCGTGATGTCCACAAGTTCTTAAAGGTAGCGACGGAGCTTAATTGCACGTTCAATCATATAATATTGCTATAGCCAGCGTGTGCGGTTGTCAAGAACGACATCAAGCGTGCCGGGGTAGTTCTTGTCAGGGTCATCGTCTTGTAGTCTGCGCAGGATGACTGTTGCCTTGTTCGATCGATTGATCCAGACGACAAGGTTGTGTAATTTTCCAACCGGCCCTCTTTTTGTCCACTCGTCAAAGTCATCCGGGTCAAGGTCTTCGAGAGCTTGGGTATCGTGGACGAAAAGAATAGCCATAGCGACAAGGTGAAGGACATGTCCAAAGCAGCGAATCCTCCTGGCTGCAGGCTCCTGCCACTCGAACTTGCGCCCTAATTCCTCCACAGCCTTATCGTTGTTCGAAGCATTGTCAAGAACAAAATATCCAAGTTTATTGTGTTGTACAAGCTCGAACTCTTCCAGTACCTCCGTGACCGCTGCGCAGATATTTTCCCCGGTGTGGGCCATGGTGACGTTTGGTAGCCTAGCAGGATTTTTCGAGGCTGGAAAGTTTCGTCGTCGAGAAAGAAAGCGTTGATGGAAAAGAAGAATGCCTGTTCCGAGAGGTCCAGCCATCGAATGCAATGTGGACCTTGCTTGGGCTCCGTAACAAAGTATCAGTAACGTGGGTTTTGTAAGTGTTAAACTCATGAATAACCTTGGCCCGAATTGTTTTGTGAGTAAGGTTTGCTGAAGGCAACTGATAGGGACGCATCAAGAATTTATAGGGGCACATCTAATTATTTCTTCAATCTAGGTACCGCAGAGCACTCCTTAACGTGGCATTAGCTCGACACGTCAACGGGTCAGATGCGAATCACGCCATAAGTGATTCGCTCGTCCACCGACTCTTGCATCAGCACCAGTCTGACCTCCTGTTCACGACTTGCTTCTCTGGCGTCTCATTTCTTCGGCTTTAATATGTCCCAAAGTTCAGATTTTGAGACTATGAATTTCGTAGCAGCTTTCCTTTTCACACCGGACCCCATAACACCAGCTCCATCAACACCCGAGCCGTCCACACCAGCCGAAGCTCG
>PVQB02000634.1:0-14115 GCA_002980475.2 Fusarium beomiforme | reverse complement strand
AACAAAACACCAAAGACGCGGAGACGGTACAACGTGATAGCCAAGGGCTTCGAGGTTCAACAGCAGACAGTAGCGGCGCATACTGCGAGGATTGCTAGCCTAGAGGAGGAATTGGTTCGGCTGAAGAGAGGGAAGAAGAGGAAGGCGGTGCCGAATCCTAACAAACAAATTTATGGCTCTTGGGGAGATCCTAGCTGGTGGAGAAGCCATAGCCGAAGAGGAGACTCAAAATATGCCTGTTGTAGTGGAAGGTGGCTGCTCAGGCGAGCCGGAGTCAGAATCGGAGGCTGTCTCGGTCATTGAGGTCAGAGAGGAAACTATACCCCATCAACCAACCACGCGATCAGGGCGGCTTATCAAAAGACCCAGGATTCAATAGATATGTGCGATTATTAATTATAAGACGAACAATTTTGCGCATATCTTCATTTTGGCCAAGTTGTGTGTAAGTAAAGTTGTTGATTTTTGGTGGTGCTTTTTTTTTTTTTTTTTTTGCGTGGCGCAAGGGTGGGGCTGGCGAAAGGGTGGTTGTGCATGATACTGATGCCCGGTTTCATGAAACTGAAACTCCCCCCAGTTTCAGTTTAATAGCGTGGCTATCCAGCACTGCCTATAGCGTGCTAAGTGATATATTCCTGCCAGAGAAGTAAGCTTTTTCTACAATAATGAAGAACAATTTTTTTTTCTCCGCATTTAAAGCATAATAATCCAATACTCATATAATTGCCAATAAGCCTTATGACTGATTTACAAGCTGTACTTCCATAACCTTGAAGGCTAACCTACCACTACACTCATCGATCTTCTTTCTCAGCTCACAGTGCATCTGGATGAAGCCTCCTTCAAAGAACTGTTCCAAATCCGGCTGATTTCAGCCGGTACGCTTTATTTTTGTTGGTCTTGACCTTGGTCTTGATCATCATTTTGCACACACTCCCTCCTCACACAACAACACGGCGGATTCGGTCGTAGGTCCACCAGCCGAAACCCGGACGGACAACTAGTGATCGGTCTGATACACATCGCGGTACAGACCCCCAGCTTACACCCTCTGAGGAGGCCTGGGTCTGGGACATTTCCAGGCTGCACAGCACCAGCCAGTGCTAAAAGAGTGCCTAGCCCGAGTAGCTGCATTTTCATGGTGGTAGAAAACCGTATTTTACTATTTCACTGTCAGACTGATATATTTAACTGGCTGTCTATACGTACGCGTGCTATAAGTTGCTTTGATATCGTTAGAAAATACGTAAAGGTGATTAGGCTCTTTGATTTAGGTGAAGAAGGCGGGTTTGAAGAAGTGGCTCTAAGGTTTTTATAACCACTGAGGGTTAGATCACATGTCTCAGCACGGATGATATTCGAAATGTAAAGCGGGGACGTGAACTCAAATGGTACCCCCCAATTGGATCATTACATAGTAGAGCCTTCGCACGACCTAACCGTCCAGCAGTTGCTTGCGACCCTTCAGATCTGGCCTCTAGGCTTTTACCTGAGCGGTTTGCATCGGACAGTGTCCATAACAATGATGGCACGATACATTAAGAGCTGTGAGAAGCGGAAGTTGCCATACCTCTTCACAAGTTCCCTGCATGCAGGACGCCAGAGACGGAGATCGGCGGGAGATCGGCATATATACAGTGCTAGTAACTTGCAGTTGTGGCTGCATATTTACGTCAGGTAATTTCAGACGCGCTGTTGCGATCAGAGTCCCATTTAGCAATGGTCTGATCAACAATGCCAAGATCCATCAGGCTGTAACGACGGAATCACCTCCCTTCCCCGGACCCTATCCCTCATCAGATTATGTCGCTTGAAACATAGAGAAGGTCATTTGGTCAACAATCAACACTCGGGCCTCCTTTAAATATGACAATTGGTGCGATGCCCCTGCAAACTTGTAGCTAGCCACCTCAGCTCGACGAAGGCAATGTGCAATACGGCTGACAAAATGCATGACTGCTTTGGCGTTATTGAAGGATTATGTTTTAGGCAGCAATGGTTTAATGTCATTTATATAATGTAAGTTAAGGAAATGCCGGATCCTGCCGTTTTATCTACCTTATCTGCCGCCATACGCAAAGCAACTTATCGGTATTTATTATAAGGAGAGAGAAGAAGTTTAGTTACATCCAATACATGTAATACAGCAGGAGGTTTTCTTCTTTAGAGGCAAATCAGTAATACAGATTCTCTGGTCAGGACTTAGCGATCTCTGCAGAGCGGGCTGATATGCCTAATAATGACTTCATGCTGATATAGTAGACAGATAAGCCTATCATCTCACGACCGGGGAACGCACGACAGCCAATGATTGCCCATTCGCTTCCATTGTATCGACTTGCTAGCCTGCATTGTTTGTTTGTCGCAAGTTTCACCGCACGCCCGGATGCCCTGTGCACCAGTTAGGCGGTCGGCTACCCGCTATTATGCCCCTGTGTACGGACTAGCATGTGTCTAAGTCTGCCTTGCTTACCCCATCAAACGGGTTGTTGTGGCTGCAGCCGGTCAAGCTGACCGCTTCTAAGCCTTCGGCAGGGTTTGCATTAAAACAGAAAACGTCAATAGACTGAAGTTATTTTCTCTTTTCCCCTAGGGGCTTTAGAAACTGCCCAAATCAATCGGTAATATAAAGGGTTAGGCCGGCTAGCTCTATCGCGCTATAAAGTACCTCCCTTTATATCTATCTTTTTATCTCTTTTTATCCCTTTTTATTTTTTACTTTTCCTAGCTATTTTCCTATTTTCTTTTATTATTTCTTAGGTATCTCTCTTAGAAAAATCTCCTCTCCTCTTAAACTTTCTTTTTCTACTGCTAGTTGTTTTTTTCTTGCCAATTACCTTTACCTCTTTCAATGAAATCCTCTCTCACTTGACTTTTTCTTTACCCCTGTCGACGCTATGTCGCTTACCCTGCATAGTATGCTGCCTGATGAAGCAAAAAAGGGTTACCCCCAGAAGACTGTTGAGGCTTATACTTCAACATTGCCGCTGGTACTTCCCCCAGCCCCACAGGGGTCTCTGCTTTGACTGAAAGAGGCTTTCTACCTCACCCCACTCTGGTCCCTCCCTCTGACCAATCACAGCCTTATATACCGACAGGGGTTTCCTCTTTTACTGAAAATGGGAAGGACAATAAGGATGTAAAAAGTACTTCAATCTCGCAAATTGTGCTCTTGACCAGGTATCTTATTAAGTCTCTTTTTATCGTTAGCTTATTATTGGCCAAGGTACGCCCACAAGCCTTAGCACTGTCCAAGGGATAGGAGCACATTATGGCGAGAAATGGATACTTGAACGCAGCTGCTGGTCAGTAATATGGCCAGGGTCAACTGTTGGGAATACGTTCGTCCGGAGCACTGGAAAGACTGATGAACTCGTCGATTGTAGTGGAGTCGCAGATGGCTTAAACCATACTTTACGCCTTACCGTCTTCGTCCTCGCCTGCATGCTGGCAGACTTTCCCGGGGTGCCCGTGCGGGGGCCCTTGTGTTGCTTGCAGAAGCTCTTATCATCATAGGAACCAAATTCTTGTCTTTAATCGGGATCTGAAGATGTATTTATTGATCAATTGCAGTGATTTGTATAGGAGTTTGGTTGTGAAAGGTTGGTAATTGAAGCTATTTGTACTCCGCTCGTACTGCTGTGATGACAGGGATAGGGTGGGGCAGGGTACGGATTAAAACCTTGTGAGCTCTCAGGAGATATTAACGCGCCTTGGCCCCGCACACGGTCCAGTTCTTGACGTTGCATCGTGGCAGCACGAATCGTGCCGCACGAGTGAAAGCTGTCGCACGGGGAATCAAGAACGGGGACGATTGCGCCCGTAGCAGAGAATTTCCAGCGCGACGACACTTTCGCTGGAATGAGTAAAAGGCGGGCTTTGGCGTCCGTATCAACATACCTTTACTAACTACCTTCTCATGGTTGGCTGCTGTTTAGCACTACTGTCCCTAACTCTTGATAATGATTATATCCCGGAAGTATATATTCTAGCCACTAGAGCGACCCTTGCGTGGCTACCCCAGAGGTGACCCAGTTGGGACGACCCGTGCCAGTTCGCCAGCCAGGCGTTGCATTACAAACACTATATCCGTAACAAGTCAGCCGTACACTCCGACGTCTCGGGCTCCTCACGTCTCTGTTACCGATGGCCTTCAAAGATCTCCTTTTGGCGGCTTTGACCTATGCTCCCCCTGGTCATTGAGCCGAGATCCCACTCAGCTTTTTATTTCATAAGCCATCGTAAGCCTCTGCTAGGTAACCCTCTCCGGTGTTATAGCCATAATAGATAGCGACAGGTTAACAATGAGGTTGAGTTTCATGCTAGGAAATTTTGCCCTAAAACACCGTCTTGATTGCGTCTTAGTAACCTTTCTCATCGCCGACCATCCGCCTTTCTTAAGCGCAGAGTAAAGCCTCGTCGCCACATTGGTTATAATGACATAGATATGCGATAACCTCAACCTCAATGATATAGGGATCATTGTAGCTAAGTATATCCCCCGGTCTAAATGATAAGCTCCATAAGGCCGATTCAACAATTTTTCTGTACTACCACTCCATTCCTTCGATTCTATGAATAGTTATAACGGCCCTGCGACAGAAAGCTTCGATCGCAGCGCCACACATTCGGTTTCGTTCGGGTATTCGATGCTGACGGGGATCTGTAGAAAGATCGTCGTCGGCGGCGAGTGCATATTGTAACCCTGAACCCTTTAAACCTTTCGTTTGTTTCTTTGGCTTTGATCCATGAAGGGGAAACTCACTCACTCCCACGTTCGGACGTGAGGCTCGGGCTGAAGAGTTGGGGCAGCTATGATGATAGCTGTGATAAGAATTTCTCCAGATGACGGCAGCTTGGACAAAAATTGAGACAAAGCTGCACACTGGCCGGTTCCCCTCTTTCCTCGTCCAGTACCAATCAATTGAGAAAACATTCCGGCACAATCCGTGGCAGCCGCAACTGGGGATGTTTGGACCCTGGCAACTTTCATTCACGAACCTTCCCTTGCTTTCTAAGTTTCTTGGCAATGTAATCTCCTGTCGCCCGTCGCCTCATTGCCGAGATACGTACACCCACCAACCTGGCTCAAAAAGCCCCAGATGCTCTTCCTTCGAGGTTGCACAAAGGATGAGAACCGCCTGCGCCCCGTGACGCGGCTACTACGACCTCAATCTCTCCCAAAGAATACCTTCCAGTCTCAATCAGTGGTGACACCATATATAAAGAAATCCTCCGCGCGCTCTGATTGAGTCCTCTCTACTTGTAGTTATGCGCCGTGACAGTACGGCTTCTTTCTTGGGGACTCCAATTTAACGCTTGTCTTCACCACCGCGGACCCATGGAAAGATGTGCAATTACATCTATGTGAGCACTGCTCCGATTGTCACGTTCCTTACTGACACCTACCCGGCACAGAAAGAGCTGAGCTGTCAGCATTATTATCACCTAGTGCAATCGTGGTGCCCCAAATATATTGAGACGGAGCGAAGGTGCCTACCGACGATTGTTAGCAGGCAGTATTGGTAAGCGTACTTTGCATCCTGGCTATTTCAGCTAACCGACTGCCTTTTAGGGGCAACGACATCTGTGGTGAGTTCTCACGCAACAGTATCACGAAAAAAGTCGGGTATTGATAAACATCATGGCCAGCTGCCTGCCGCAAACAGCAGCAACCCAGCAAACGCACCACCGCCCAACGAGAGGAGAAGACCGAGCCTGGTTTCGGGCACAGAGAGCTCTAGAACCTGTCGCATTGTCGAGTTTGCTGATCATCAACTAACATCTAATGGCACCCATCCACCAATGAATACGTAGTATCCAGGTATTAACGGATTCATCGTGTTCAATCTACCAGAGGCCCTAATTGCATAAGTGGCAAAAGGCTCGCGTCTTCAAATCGTCTAATGTCCACCGCGATGCCCAGTTCTTTTGCCTTTCTGCCAATCACCAGCACTCTCGAACTAGTGTGTTGTGATCAAATTCCCGACTAGTGTCCGGTCGTCAAATTGGTGAGGAAATCACAGTGGCTGGCTTAATATGTATAATACATCTATCTACAGGAGGGATCACTCTTTGCCCGACCAGGCTGTGGCAATTGATAACGTCAGCGCCACCGAGCACCGATCCATGGAATTTGGCTGCAGGAGGCTAATGCAGAGACAGATGGTATGCAGCCCGGGTGGGGAATCTATTTACATCTATCTACCGACACCCAAGGTAGATAGATGTAGGTGCTTAGTCATAAAACGGAATGTAGATAGATAGAGGTAGGCTACATGTAGATATAGATAGATGCTTCTATCTACTACTCTAAATACGATATGCACTGGCCACTAAGTAACTACCCCGGCCACTTCGCCACTCGTCTCCTTCAGCAGCCCGTCATATCCTTCTAGAAGTCCTGCCTTGAGCCATGACCTAACCGTTTGGGTAACTGCAATTGTCCTCGCGTCCAAACGAGTCCGCTGAGGAGAGACCATACTGACAGTGGGGGAAAATGCTCTCTCACATTCGGCAGCCATTGCAGTGACTGATAAGACGTCAATCGTCATTTTCGCTACACGAGGATATTCAAACCGCTTGGCAGACCAGTATTCGAGCGGATTATCGTGCTTTGAAAATGTGTCCTGTTTTATAGATTGCCACCATTCGAACTCATCGGCGACCGAGTCTTCTTCGGAGTTCGGATACGACATAACCTCATCTTGGGATGAGCCAAAGGGATTGTACTCCCGTGCCCTCACGGCTACAGGAAGATTGCTGTCAACGATCTCCCGCTGGGCGGAAAGCTCCTTATACTCTTCCTCCCAAAATGTTTGATGAGATATCGAGCCTTGTCAATCCAACCCTCCCTTCCGCTGTATGCCCTTGTCAAGAACGCCCATTGTATTCCAGGATGAAGGACTGTGTCTGCGTAATAAATCGGTGTTTCATCGAGCTTGGTATAATATTTATTAGGTTTGGCCCACGCAGAGTTGATACAGGCAGAAAGATAGCTGGACTCTGGCCGATCAGCTGACTCTGCCTTGGCCGGAGTAGTTCTTGTCAGGGTCATCGTCTTGTAGTCTGCGCAGGATGACAGTTACCTTGTTCGATCGATTGATCCAGACGACAGGGTTGTGTAATTTTCCAACCGGCCCTCTTTTTGTCCACTCGTTAAAGTCATCCGGGTCAAGGTCTTCGAGAGCTTGGGTATGGTGGACCAAAAGCATAGCCGTAGCGAGAAGGTGAAAGACAAGGATGGGAACCATTCAATTCAATCAACGAAATACTTCAGTTGCGTTGAGTTGACCTGGTAAATCATAACCCCCAGTGGATTTGATCAATTTCGAGTCAAATTGAGTTGAATGTCCACTGGTTGAAGTCGTTAACCCCCAAGCCAAGCTATTCCCACCCTTGCTCTTCCATCCCCTTGTCTTCACATCCCACCGCTATCCACGATATCTCATCCGCCCCAGTACCAGTACTCTCCTCGACAGGAAGAAACAATTCGTCCAGGCCGTCGATCACCCCAGCCTGTAACCACGACCGCAACACTTGGCACATACCTCTAATATCCGTATCAACTTAGAAGCCTCGGTGCTCGTAGCGGTCGAGGCAGCGTTTCCGGTCTTACTCTCGATACCACTGGAGACAACACTGGAGGTATCACCACTAACACTCTTGACAATCCTCATACTTGGGCATTGTAGAGGGAGCTCTACCTACTCTACCCAGGTAGAGTAGAGTAAAAGTGGGTAGAGCTACCCACTCTACTCACTCCTGATTGGTCAATTAGATCTTATCACTTGATAAGATTGTAAGATTGTGGATGCTGAAGTACTTGAGGAGTCGTCTAATTTATTGATACTTCTCAGTACATATTGTGGTGACCTCTCACATGAGTTCAGATGCTACCGAAAATGCTGCCCGCTACTGCCTACCTGCAGCATACTTGGCACTCTGTTGAATAATTCACCCATTTGCATTTGTCACGAGGGTCATACGATTGATCAGACCGGCTGCCCGGAGGTCAAAACTTCCAGGCAGAGGTTGGTATCAACTATGTCTCCCAAAAAGCAAGTTCTGTAACACACAGGCCCTGGAAGCCCTATTGAAAGACCAACCCTATTCAGTCCCACGATAAAAATCAAGAGGTTTTCCTATGACTTTCTTTGCAACATACATGCGTATTGTAGTGTTGTTATATGAGTACAACTGTTGTATAGTTGCACAACACTACCTTTGTTGAAGCTTTACAACATTACCGGACTTCCCAAACAACTGTTGTACAACAATGAGGCGCTCCATATAATTGGTCAAGTTGGTAGTGTTAGCTAATCAGATATTGGTTTTATCGTATACACCAGAAACGTGACGTGCCACGATGGCCTTGTTATGCCGTGAAGCTATCCGCCACCGGCTGAGTAGTAAATGACCGCACTGATGGCTACGACCCGTGGCACACTTATGGCTCTTAGACGCCCACCGTTAGCAGACAGGCATATAAGTTTATGCTCTCTTTACTCCTCGGATAAGCTCTGTTACGGCCAAGGATAACTGTCGTGAACAATTTCACAGACAGCACGAACGCCACATCACAACTAGCGCAAGGCAGCATACGGCTGCCTAAAAACCATCAAAGCTGCTTATGACGATACATAGCTAGGGGACAAGCATACCTGGAGCTCTGCCTTCAATTTCTCCGATAGTGCCTCCAAGCACGTATTATTTGAAGTTGCATTGTCCCCTGTGTGGTAGCCTACTCTCAATATATCGAAGTTGCGTAGGATTTCCACAATCAAGGCTACCTGGGCCTCACCACTATGACTGAATGGACATTCTGGCAGTCCTAAAAGCGCCTTTCGAAGTGCGTAGTTATAATCAACCCATTGGGCACACACTGCTAGCATGGCATGGCGATGCGGTGATGTCCAGAGGTCAGTGGTGATGTGGATCATCGACTGAGAACCCTAAATAAGATCTCTAAGCTGGGGAGCATATAGCCCATAGTTGGCATTTATGATCTTCATAGCCTGATCACGGGGCGTAATGAGGCAGTCTTCAATGGCAGGATTGCATGCCAGGGCAAGACTCTTCATCTCATCCCAAGTAACTGAACATAATGGGGCCCGACGGCGTGTGAGGAGTCCCACGATTGCCTCAATATACCGTTGAGCACTGAAGACATTCCGAAGAGCACTGTCGGATGGTTGGAATGTTATGTATGAGCCTATGGATGGCTGCGTCGATTGCTGTGAGTTTTGAGACGTCTCACTAGCCTGGATAAGTTGCCGGTGTCGATTTTGAGCATGGGTTATGGCATTGCTCGTGTATCCGTTGCTCCAGCGGGTTGAACAGTGAAGACAGACGTATTTCCTTCGACCATAAGACTTCCGAACCCTCCCAATTCGAGTCTTGTTTTTCTCATGATAGTCAACACGGAAGAAGCTGTAGAAGTCCCAGCCCAGCCGCTCGATGACTGTTAATTGAGCAGATGTTGAACTGATAGGCGATGAGCTAGCCATAGTCGAGATTCTAGGAATAAGTGCTTAAGCATATGGCACCCTAATGGTGTCCAAAGCGTCAAGGATTTGCAGTGAGATTCGCAGTGTCAAAACAATAGAGACATGGCAGCTCGGCCATAGCATTGATTGAAAAAGTCATCACTCGCATGTGGAAAATATCGAATCGAAGGAACCTCTTAACTTCTATCTAATGAGGGACTGGGAGCTGGCTTCTTGTAGCTAGTTGGATCCTATCTGACATAGAGTGGATCGATTTCAACTCCAAGAGGCGTCGAATCCGGTGCATTGGTCATATCAATTACCTCTCTTTGCAATCCTTCCTTCTTGCTCGATCTCGGGAGGCTCTCACAGCAGCCCTCAACGCTACCATTAGTGATGAGAGTGTGGATATGGTCAACCACTTTGCCGCCCCACTACCAGAAACCATATCACAACAAGAAGAGCCTGTACTGCAAGGTAAAAGGCTCAAATCGACAGCTAAGGCCAGTCAGAAGACTGGAATTGATGAGGACCATACTGGGTGGCAAGGCATTCCAGCTCTCCAGAAGCTCCATAACCTTGCTGTCTGGCTTCGTAGCTCATCGCTTCACAGTGATAGCTGGCGTGATGCTGTCGGCCTCAGCCTTGGGTTTGATAATGCCACACGATGGTCCTCCTGGTATAAAGTGATCGACAATGCCATTAGGAAGTAAGTTCAGATCAATCAGTTTATACTTGAGCATGACAGAGAGCTTGAAGATACTGTTCTAAGTGGTTCTGACTGGGATTTGCTGGCCAAAACCCATGCATTCCTTGAGCCCTTTGGATCAGCAACTCTATATGCCGAGGGAAATGCTCTTCTGTCTCCCAGTCCCTCTTCTTGATGGATTCTCTACTCTTCCACTATGAGAGTGCAAAGGCTCAGCACTCGCAGCCTGGCTCAATGGATACTCGGATGCTCGATGCCATTGAGATGGGCTGGTTCGTCTTAGGCAAATACTATACTATGATTGAAGACGTCCCGGTCTATGCCGCCGCCTTACTACTTGATCCTTCTAAGCGACTAGCATATATTCAGCAAAATTGGCCCCGAGACTGGCATGAGGCAGCTATTGCTTGTGCTCGGGACATCTGGACGACAGAGTATCAAGGACTTGTGATCTCAAAGGAACCAGAACGTCGTCCTGCACCGCTACCCTCAAAGAAGGATGGTCAGTTATCGTTTCTTTTCAGGTCAATTGAGGTGAAGCAGAAAGCTATTCCTACAGATTCAGACAATCTGGATTCCTTTACTAACGTTCTACCTCTTGAAATCGACTGTACTCCTCTTGAGCGGTGGTCTCATATTGAGCAGCGGGCACAGTATCCCACGGCTCAGTCGGATGGCGATCGATATTCTTTCCATCCCATCTGAATCAGCTGTTCCAGAGAGAGCTTTCTCAGGTGTTCGACGTACTGCTTCGTGGGACCGGCTTCGAATCACTTGCAAGAGGCTTGAGAAGGCGGATTGTATCGGCAACTGGCTACGAGAAGGACTAATTGCCCCTCTGGAGAGGGTGGATTGGGTCTAGTATGCAATCCACTGGCTGGAGATGATGGGGCACCTATGGAAGTAGGTCTACAAGATGACTAGAATGCTATAGACGAAGATATAAAGCCATGGCACCTTAATTCTACCCGTTTGGTCGTTGCACGTGACCTTATTGTTGTACAACTGTTGTAAAATTATACAACACTACCTCATAACATACAACTATCGTACAACAATACGCATCCATGTTAGTGATACCTTCGGCACCCACAATATTACTCCATCATAAATATATCAAATTAAATTTCAAATACAGCATTTGATATTCTCGATACGCAACGAGTCATTCGTACATTTGTTTTAATTTGCTTGATAATTTGTTGGATTGGATTGTATTTTTTGAGCAGCACGGCATAGTTTGCGCGCCGGCTGGTCACAGTAAGCCATTAATGTAAGCGTTAAAGAAGAGCGAGCGCCTCGATGATATCTTGAAACGTGGCGTAATCGTTAGTGCTAACTATATCTGTTTTCTGACATCAGTGAGCGTGCATCATACTGCTACATTGTTACGAGCAGCTATTATTTACCAGCTTACGGTATAAAATAGCGTTGTATCTAGCGACGAAGTTGGGATTATCCTTGAGCTACTCACATATCAAATTACGCATCACTTATAACGACCTCTAGTCCTCCCAGTTTCTGCCCACGAAGCGCCTTTATTGTGAGAACTTCCATGATAGCTTTATCAGAGTCCAGAAAGAGCTGTGCGATGTCGTAGGCGTGACGTTTTCGACTAACTCGAACTCTTAAAAATGTAACTCTGGGGCCCCTTAGCCGCATCCCTAATGGCTTTTGGGGCTTTCCTACTGATAAAAGTTAATTCACCTGCGGGAAGGTTATTTTGCGGTAAGACCGTCGCGGTCCGTGCCTCATTTTATATGCGCGCACCATGGTTATTTCAGCGTAAACAACCACAGACATAGTACAACAAAGCATGGACGCTCAGACTATTCCGCTAAGAATCGTAGAAATGCCTTCATCAACCCGGGAGCAACCGAATCGCGACGTTATAGACCTAGATGAACGTATTGGGCCTCGCATAATAGGCGTTAAACGGCGCCGGCTGCGAAGTTTGGATGAATTTAGCATGTAACCCTCTCGAGCCTCCTACCTGTTGCGAACCAAACATGAGCCAGGGTGCAGGGAACTTTCCACATGCACAATTTGGTCAACAAGGTGTCATGCATACGGCTTTAGAACGACATGACACGGCAATGGCAAACTTTCTAAAACCAGCGCCTGTCACAGCAAATAGCTAGACGTTTGAGATTAGTTCAGCATCTTAGCTTGATCAGAACAAGCTTCCTACCACCGTGCAGACGCAACATTACACTGCAGCCGGCTCCATAAGGCCAATCATTTGGCAATTCTTGAACTACAGTAACATCCACGTTTAGCATAAGTGGCCACCCGCCAATTGAACGTAAGAATTACTTAATTAATACAGCCAAACCAATCGCACCCGCCACGGCACGAGCTGGCGGATTTTGCCATCAGAATGACATCCGCTCTAGCTGTTGGGTTATTGATTAATTTATAGATAGTATTTTACCCTTTCCGGCTGTGCTGCGTTGAAGGCTGTACTAGGAAGATTTCATACCCTGGCCCTGCGGATTCTTGATCTCATTCTTTCTGATCCTTTTATATCTTTCCTCTTCGTTCCGTTGGAGAATCAATATACGACTAAGCTATTTTTGATCTACTGCATCTTGCCTAAGATGACTAGCCCCTGCGCGAATTACTATGTAAACTTTCATTCCTGGTTCGAAGTCTAGCGTATTGACCACAAACAGGGCTCTGCCAAGTGCCGCAATAGTGTCCTAGTGTTTGGTGCCCGGTGCGATTTTTGTCTGGTATGGTCTTCCCAGGCGCAATTGTGCCGTTCCCACGCTGACCCCGAATATGGTACTAGACCGCAGGTGCTGAGATGCCTATGAATAATTTGCTGCCACACCCTTCGACTCCATCCAGCGAATATGTCAAACCCATGAATGAGAACGTGCGTAAGAATAATGCGGCTGCTAGTAAGAAGGGTGTGGAATACTGGAAGAGAGCCTATGCTTCTCCTTGGTCCGTTCAGAAACTTGTATATCCAGATGAATTGGAATTCTGAGACAGCAATAACAGTATGATGCTTCTTTCTTTCTGATATTAAGTGCTAGCGACTACCACTGCCATCAAACCTCCCACAATGGGTCGCAAGCAATTTCATCCACTGGAAATCCTCGAGGTGTTATATTGATAGATAACCCCCATCCACGTCTAGTGAGGGGTGATATTGGAACTGGCTGGTCAGGCTATTGAATCAAGGGGCATGGTGGTTGTTTCAAATGGTTCTAAACGCATGTTAGAATAAGTAACCTTTAAATCCTACTGAAACCCGGTCACGAGGCCGGGAGAATCACGTCTTCAAACGCTCTAATCTGATATTCATGGTTAAATGCCATATGATTCTTCAGTGACGCGTATGTCTTCCGGGAGAAAAGGAATCCTTGCGCGGTCTATAGCCCATTCATTCGAAAATCGACCACATCAGGCTGTTGGGGGAATGAGGCTAGGGTGAGGGGAACTGCCATACATATGGGGAACCCACGCTCTCCTAGAGGGTGAAAATATCAGCATCCCAACAACTCTCACTGCCACATTCCCCTCCGTCCAGTCATCATAGAAGAATTCCTGTCTTCAACTAAAACACTCTGCGAGGGAAACGCATTGATTTTGATTCAGTTCAACTGTTCCTTTCTTTATTTGCCGGTCACTGGGAGCAGGTATATTTTCTTTTATGCGCCATATTGCAAGGCTCGGGAAGACTTGCCGTCAACATTCAGCTCGAAACGTTGGATCCTACAATTCAGCCATTGGCAGACTGCTTGGAGGCCACTAAGCCAGCAAGTAGTGCATAACGAACAGCTACCAGTGGGTAGCTACCACTGGAGAAAGTCTTCAGCCTAGTGAGTTGAACAAGGGTACTCTGCCTTCCCATGTCGTATTCGCTTGTCCAGGAATCACACTCTTGAATGGTCTCCTTCATAAGTG
>PVQB02000632.1:0-22901 GCA_002980475.2 Fusarium beomiforme | reverse complement strand
TCGCTTATCAACCACGTTAATACCGCTACAACTCATGAAATTCGGTAGCGCCTGTGGGTACAGGCTAGCCTAATTCTAGCTGCCTGATTGGTCTTACTGTAAATAAAGATCTGATGGCTTGCTAAATATTATCATTGGTCAAATGAGTGCAGTAGCTTGGACTAGCGTTGACCCACCGGCGCTACCGAATTTCATGAGTTATAGCGGTACAAGATCGTTTAATTTTATGAAGGTTTGTGGATGACTGGGGACTATACAGTGCCAATGATGAATTTTTTCAACTCTACAAAGCACAAATTCTCCTAAAGGTTAGATAGATGACCAGGATACACGTCATGCGCGCGTCGACGCGTTCAGATCCCTCAAATAAGATTGACTCGAAACTTATGAAGAAAAGAAGGTAAATAAATTAACAAATCAACGGGCTAGATCACCGCTTTGACTTGAAATTGAGAAGCCTCTTTCAAGTGAAAGTGGGATGTGGGTGAATGCGGTGTAAATACGGGAGTGTCAGCGAATGACAAGGCGAAACGCCCACTTTCAATGAAAGTGGGAGGAGCAATAGAGATGGAGACCCTCGCGAAGCCCCTCCAATATCCCCTTTGCGACCCCATCCACCGTCCATATGAATGCTTCCAGAAGAGCCTGTCCAACTTTCCCGTCGTTCATCTGGCACATCATTTCGGCAAGGGACAAGCTCTGTTTCCCAATCGAGTTGACAAAGTTGAGCCCATGGCCGACCACGGTCTCGGAGACCTTGTATTTCCGCTCCATTCGTGCTATGTGGCGGATGAGATACATCAAATACGGTAGCATAAAGCTGAGGGCGAAGGTCAAGCTGACCACAGTTATCTGGGCACTGCGGTGCAGAATGGACCGTGGCCGACCAGAAGCGGATTGGGTCGAGCCGTCTCCTCCTTGCTGAACCGCCCCCTGGTCCAGATGGGCAACATCATCCGGCAGAGCGGACTGGATCCGCCTCAGTTCGCAAACATCGAGGTCCGGGGGAAGGGCCTTGAGGAGATACGTCACCCCATCAATGAAGGCCTTCCGCTCGAAAGTAACATCCTCCTCTGCGACTGCGGGCTTGCCTCCATCGACGGAGATGGTTACGAGACTGGTGCCTAGAGTGAACTTATGATCAACATGATGGATATGACTTTTGGCCCCTGTCAGAATCCGCCTCACCTTGCCGCGCAAACTTCCAATTAATACCAGATGGCCCCCTGATATCCTGATCATCATCCACCGACTCCGAGTAAAGTACCCTGCTCATCGGTCGCGGGTGCAAGGTCTTCGAATCCGCATCCTGATGAGCATCGTTCCACGAGAGCATCTCAGTGACGGCCGGATTCGGCACATGTGCCTGTGAGAGTGGCCGAGCTTTTTGTGGCGCCTCTGAGACCAGGACGCCCGATCGTAGGGTGAAAAGGCTGATGATGCGGTAAAGGTATCGAATTTGACTCATGCTCGGCTGCCGCGATGGTGGAAGCACGGCAACGATATTTGATATCCTGCTCTCGGAGATTTGATCAACATTGCACCACTTCAAAGGCTGGGAAAAAAAGGACCTGTGCTCGGAGGCCACGTCACGAATGTTACTCGTTATCATGAAATGCTAATTCAGTGGCGGCTCGCGAAAATCTAAGACTCATGTGGGCGAGGACAGGACTATTTGCCGGTTTAGTATCCGGATATAGTGTTGGCAGGCAAATCGATTCGCTAATAATGATGCAAATAATGTATGTATTTTATGCATGTATGTATGTGTGTATATTTTTACGTCAACAAACAATTTAAGAGCAGCAAATGTGATGTTCCGGGTAGAAGTACGGAGAGATCAAGGCCAGTCAATGAGAGAGTTCTCTAGTGGCCCGTTGAGATTTCTTAACAATATTGATGTAACTTTTATATGCAGGTCCCGCCAAAGAAATACCAAAGTCCGCCGTTCGCATATAATCCGCCGCTCACTTAATATAACATGGTTCTTTGTAAATCTTAGATCTCCCGGAAAACCAAAAAGAACTGGGTCACTGTTAAAATAAGAAAATAAAGAACATCATGACGCAAGAATGACCAACTCAAGAGTCGCTAATTTTGCATGGGATTTATGTACGTTTTGTTGACCCTCTTTCGTTGTCTTGGTTTCATTGGCTCTTTTTCCCGTCCTCTCGCGGCGCCTGCACCGGCCTGGCTGTGGCTTATCGGCGTCGGGTCACTCGCCCGTCACGGGATGATGCGGCAGCGATTCACTGGCTGTCGGCGGTCGGGAGTTGCCATCACTGTGCATTTCGAAACCACCTTCCGCCATAATTTGCGAGCCTCGCCACCTTTCGACCTCCATCTTCTTCTCTTCGTCTTCGTCTTCTTTCTTCCCTCCGAGCCTTTCTCTCTTGAGTCTCTTCGTCCCTCATCGTATATAGACGGCTTGCTTCTCGAGTCACTACGTTCTCAGAAAGCTCGCTCCCTCTCACCACCTCACACCATGTCGTCCTCCATTGCCATTCCCGCTGGCCCCTCGGCTACGCCCTCTCGTCACAACGGCACTGGCTCTTCTGCTAATAGCCCTTACTTGACCTCGCCTTCATGCTCCTCGCCTTCGGCTGGCAAGGACAAGGCGCTGCACGCCCACAGACCATGCCTCCTAAGTTGGTTGAAGCCGGATCCTCCCCCAACCCGACGTGACTGCACCCACAGATCGTTTGTGCCGGCATTGCTGACTTTGTCCCAGGCTCCTCTCTCTCCAAGCAAGAATGCACCGTCATTAACATCGGCGAACCGAACGGCCCTCCTCGGCTGGTAAGTGACTTCGGCCCCGTTCTCCTCCGGCTTCTGGAGGTGCAAGACGACATAACATATACCAGCAAATCCATACTGACATTTTCTGCCCTAGATCTGCTACGTCTCCTCCAGCCAGGGTTTTGCCTGGAATCCGGGTATGTTGCGATGAAGTCATTAATGTGACCCACCGAAACATCAGCTAACAAACGTCACTTACAGAGATCTTCCTTCCCTCCTACAACGACTGCGACTACGTTCCCCTCGAGAACCGCCTAGACCCCGTCGATGACATCTTCCCTACCGATGAAGAGTCCAAGAAAATGCTGCCTCAACTGCCGTAGAAACACTGCCCGTGTTTGGTAGGGTTAGGCCTAGAATTATACCTCTTTCAAGTTCTCTTCCAGCTCTCTGCCCTAGTAGCTAATGACAATATCAAACGCAATAGAGTTCACAAGGGGTAGAGTTGACTTGAAGAACAGGGGTTTAGTCGATTTTGTGAGCCAAGCAGAACACTCGACTATCCTTTCTATGACACGTGCAACACTATGTTCGCGTAAAGCGCTTTTCACCCTTACTCACATTATCCTTAACAGAAAAACTAATGGCCCCCTCTTTTTTTAACTCGCCCTAATGGAATTGGGGCCTTTTACATTCCCTAAGACTTATAGGGTCTTGGTGTGCCGAAAATGTGGCTATGGTTGTGTGTCAGATGAGGTACCCCTGCAACTAGATGGCCGAGGATGTTCCCGATGTCGGTTCGTTTCCCGGCACAAACAAAAAAATTCAACAACACTGCATCACTTGTCACACCTGGACTAATCCCCAAGGTCGCGGGAGACCGAAGCCAGACAATACTCAGGCGCATCCGCAGAAACCATGGAGAGAGGGTGTTATATGTCGGCGGTGCTTTCGGTCCAGAGCGGCCAGTAGGTAGTTTAAGGTTAGCAGGAAAATAGCAGGCCGTTGATCGGCATCGGAAACAAAGGGGTCGGTTGACAGTAAGCGGTCACTGCGCACCATCAAAGTATCGCCAGAGACTCGTATACATATTGATAAGGTATTGAAATGCGAGAGAATGTATCGGGATGCCGAGACTCACCACGCTTCTACAGTAAGGCTCTAGCTGCGCACTCTGAATTCTGATGGCAAGTTTGCGTCTTCATCAGCGCGTAACTTCAACCTGGCCAATACCTACTGCCTCGACCAGTCCGACGCTCTACAAAGAATATGGCTGTTACATTTCGTTTTGAAGTTATTATGGCTGATTGAGTATAGTATTTGACGCATGGAGGTCAGAAATATGGGCAGAACAGAGATGTTACCTTGAAAAAACTCAAGGCGAGCGGCTGGCCTGTTGCCCAAGTAAGGATGATGCTTTGAGGTTTGCGGTCATGGTGATGATACATTGGTATGATAAGAATCCTCAGTCTTTACTGTCGCAATGCAGATGAGGCGGAGGACTTATGGTAACTTCTCCGAAGCATGAATGTATGGAAAGAAGACTACAAGCTGCGTCTCTTTGAACCTCATTGGTAACCAATTGCCATCGTCCTTACTAACGGTTGCCTTATTGCCACGGGTGGAGAGTGGTTCTGATGGTCCTATTGTTCCCTCAACTGAGGTTCTTCCTTATCCGCCTGGTATTACCACGTCGATTTATCTCGACTATCTTGAGCGCTGAGAACACAGACCTTCATATGGCTCCCTTGCCCTCTGGTGGTATCACCTTCGCTCTTTCTCAGTTCATCGAATCTCTGTCATTTATTAGGTCGACTTCCAGACCATCAAGAAGCTAACTGATATGTGGGTGGGTTCGCTGGGAGATTTTCCTCGGGTGTGCGGCCTTCTGATGATGCCTCACCGCTGGTCAAATCCCTTTGACATCCACCGTAAAGCCTGATGATTCCACGCACGATGTGAATGAAATTGTTTTCCTCCCAGTCAGACTAATTGGAAGCCTAGGCTATGCAGGGAAGTGACACTGGAAGTGGTCCTCAAATGCCTCAGCGGCTACCTTGTGATCATAGGCGTAAATAAAGGAGGAGGCTGACTGTCCTTCGAGGTATCCAAACATAGACGGCAGCACTGAACCTCTTTCAGAGATTAGGTGACAGCAAGCTAAATCACCAAAACGTGCATATGAGCTTGATGAACATGTCAGTGCTATTTGATGTCAGACATTGCGTATATTCGGTCCATTGATGCAGATTGGTATATTCCTCTTGTGTTCTGTTCAAGTTGTGCCCCTTGAACGTTCTACATCTCGGTGCGTAATCTTAAAGTATCCCTGCTTGCACGTGACATCTCAGCACCTGTTCAACATTTGGCATGGTAATCTTGAAGTCAATCCGGTGTGATAAACCCAAGTCTCTGTCTGTCGGACGAGTGAACGGGCATAACTCCAAATCCATTCGAAGTATCTACCTGCGAGAACACCTAAAGTCCAGTATAGGCTATGAAATCCAAGTCTATCTCCAGGTTATGGTAGGCAGATTTCATGCCAACCATTCATTGACCAGGCGATAGTCATGGACCATCCTCAGTTGCAGAACATTCAATGTTTCTCACCATCAAAATCCCTAAGCTCGGTCTCAAGAGCCGCTGGGTGTTCATCCTCGCTCAATCACTTCCCTAAGCCAGCGACGTAGCCAGAGCTTAGTCTAACAAAGCGTATGTCGTATCTCTCAGTACCTTCTGATACAGTCAGCCTCGGGGGAACTCAACTACATAAGAAATAGCGCCGCGTCCTTGCCAAACCCGCTGACTCCTAGCTCACATCCAGCGGTACAGGCAGGTGGCGTCTTTGGGAGCTCTCCATTTGCTTGTTCCCACTTGAAGTGTTCCTCTCAGGTCTGGGCCTCCGTGCAGCGGTGTTCGACCGAATTTATATGGAAGTGGGCGGTGAGAATTTGTTTGGGGTGGCCATCTTATCAACTAGGCTTGTAGCTCATTGATCGGGGTCTCAAGGGTTTGTCGGTTCTCCAGCTCGTGTTCCAGTGACGGAGTTAGCTCACCCGCTAGATGTTCCCGTCATGGCTTCGAGTTCGGCTCTAGAGATTTCGGATGGGCGCTGGTCGGGGCTTTGTAAAAGGAGAGTGGCCGGAGCGCGGCAGCATTGACAAGTCCTGAGGGAGGAGAGCGCGCTTCCGTGGTCCATGGTTGATATAAAGAAGAAGAGAGAAATCTAGACTGTCGGAGATGGGGGTAAAGTAGAAAGGCCTAAGCTTGTCTGAGGAAGCGAAATGTCAACTGTGCGCTCTGGAATTGGTGGTAAAGATGCCACTCCAGTGTGACCGTGTAAAGACGAAACGAAGCAAGGGAAGCAAGCATAAAGGTCCGCGTAATCTGAGCTACTGGCCCAAGGACGCCTTTGGTTAGTGATGGTTCCGAGAGATCCTCTATGATGGGCCTTGGTAGCGGGGTAATTTGCTGGATTGATTCCTCTAATGCGAAAATTGGGCGTCGCGCAACAAAGTGGAACGTGGAATGTGGAACGTGCTTATCAATAATTCGGCATGGAGCTCGCACTTCTGGGAGAAGGAAGGGAAATATGAAAAAATCTACCGGATCCTGTGACGCAATATCCGCTCGTCTGGTTGCTCGGGTTCTCTTAGTTTCTACAGAGTTCATATTCCGCCGAGGTTTGATGAGAGGCTGTAATCCAATTGGCAATTGTTTGGCAATTATTTTGCATAACTGACCTACCTCCTGCGCCTCTATCCAAAGCCTGATATTGTTGTGCCAAGATAGACTCTTTCAGCGAAGGATAGATAGGCTTTATCAGTGGCACCTCGACTTTCAAGTTTCGGTTCTTTGCCGACTTGACTTCCGAGTCCAGAGAGCCACAGCAACGAGGGCGCAGAGCGACTAGGCCAGATTTCCAGCACAGCGGATATGTCAAAGTTCCCAAGATGAAGACCCACACCGCAAATGTAGTAAAGCATACCGCTTGCAAGAAAAGACCAGTCTTCACTTAAGCTTTATTGGAAGATTGGTTATAGGACGATCCCAAATAATGCCCCACTGCTCTCGACTGATGAAATAGGCAGCATCACAGATCTTGCACGAGCGCTGTCAAGGATGTCCGAGGCAAAGGCAATCAAGTTGCGATCTGTCACTATGCCAAGGATATTGAGAATAAGGGCTGTGCGCGGTTAGATATGATATACCAAAGCTTTGGCGCTACAAAGGACCTATCAGAGTGTTACATAATATTGTGGGCGACTTCATAAGATGGGACTAGCTGATATATTTACTTCGCGGCTTTGAACCTCGAACTAGTGGTCTCGACCTTTTTGGGACTGATTATATTCAACGAGTCAAGACTTTAAACTGCCGGTAGTATTGCCGTAAATTGCTTGTTTATCATCAACAACACTTAAAGTCTTTCCCGAACTTAGTGCATGTATCTCCAGGTCAAAGCCTTGTCACCGTTGGCAGAGAGCTCCATCTCAGAATACTGGTTGTGATCGCCGACTGCCACCTTGCGAGAACGGCCCTTGTAGATGGGGTCATATCCAATGATAAGGATGAGGGCCGCGACATTACCGGCCCTTATGAAATCAATCTCCAGAGCATGTGCCAGCTTATAGCGAGGACCATCCTTCGATCGGTAGAAGTTTGATGCCATGGCCTATGCCAAGTTAGAGGATGAGATAATTGGGGGCAGCAGTCAAACTTACACCACCGAGGTTACCAACAGGTTACCAACACCAATCTGAATAGCCATGCCGACATTTCGCTTGTAGCTTCCTGACAGGTTGCTGGCCAACCAGGAGATGACGTCAGGGAAGGCAGGGTAGATGGCGCGAGTGGCAATGAAAACGCCGCCATAGACGACCTTGGGGGTGCCGGAAGAAATACACTTGTAATTTTGATTAGCCGGTGAGCATTTTGAATGTTATCAGGAAACCTACATTGAAAAACCGACAATGATGGTCCATAAGAAGACCACGATGAATAGACTCCTCTTTCCAACCCAATCCGAAGTCCATTTGATGATGACAGCGAGAATAGCATCGGTGGTGTAAATCGGAATAGTTAGGAGCTGAGACCTGCTCGACGTGTAGCCGAGGTTGCGAATAATGGTTGGAAGGAAGAGGCTGATGCCGTAAAGGGGGCAGACTATCTGTGTAACCCGTCAGTATCCCCTTCTCCGTGCTTCAGGGCGCTGGCAACTTACTCCCCAGGAGACAAAAATGATGACCCAAATCTAACAGTCCTTGAACCCGCTCCAGACATACGCCCACTTGAACTCATCAGCCACCGCAACACGCGTTTGGCTAGCCTCCTCTTCTTCGCCCTTTACAGATCGCTGTCTCTGGTACTTGGGTCGAAACACGACAAAGGCACACTCATCCTATGTAAGGAATGAGGCCCGTCTCATGAAAGTCGTACAGGGCGAAGAATGTAATCACTGAGGCGAGGATTGTGGCGATGCCCTCGAGGATGAAGATCCAGCGCCAGCCTTCGAGTCCGCCAACACCATCCATCTTTGCGGTGCCAAAGGCAAGAAGGCTACTGAAGGAGCCGGCGACCGAAGCAGTGGAGAAAAGCAGGGCTTGTCGGAATTGAATTTCGTGTCGGGTAGTACCACATCGTCAGGCAACACTGAGAGAAGTCAGCGAATAGAGAACCATTGCTGACTGCTGAGAAGACTTGCCGCTACACTAGGGAAGAAGCTAGCCTATGTGAGCCCGAGGAAGATGCGCGCAACGAGGAGACCGTGGTAGTTTTTGACAAAGCCCATCAGAGTCATGATGATGTCCCAAGCGACCATGATTGTCAGGAGTCAGACGCTGGGTCGAAGCTTCTTTAGGATCAGGTTCGGGGGAACTTCGAAAGCAGCGTAGGTGAAGAAGAATACTGTGAGGAACCAGTTGTACTGGTCGCCCGTCATGTTGAGATCTTCCTGAAGACCTTCAATCTTGGCGTTTCTGATGTTGCCTCTATCGAGGAAAGACAGGAGGTAACGCACTGCGAGCATGGGAATCAAGCGAAGATCCATCTGAAAAGCGGTTTAGCGAGGAGACTGGGGGAGCACCAGGATGAACAGACCTTGTGGAGAATCTTCTTGTCAAGATGAGAGAAAGAGTCGAGGTTTTTTCCAGGCGCAGTGGCCAGAACTTTGATGTGCTCGGCTTCACGCTGGCGATCAGTGCTAGGGGCGTTGCCCATCTTAGTCTCGATCATGTCGGCCTTCTCGTTGGAAGGAATGTATGATCCCATAATGGCAAGCAAGTTGATGTCTGACTACCTCAACTGCTAGTACCGCTGCAGCCGGCTGGTGGATGAGCAGCAGAAGGCGATTGTGGAGACAGCGATATCCCCAAGCGTACCACAAAAGACATCTGAAGCTAGGTGTGTTCAGGCAATGGGTCAAAAGCAGGACAGCGAAGACTACGGCGATGGGTAGCGAGCTCGAGCGATATCTGAGACTGGTGCCACAAGAAACCGAAGATCCAATTGAATGGTGGATGGCTCTCCAGGGGCAGTTTGTCATGGTCAGCCAGCGGGCTCTCGATATACTTGCGATACCGGCGATGGCAACCGATTGTGAGAGGTCGTTCAGCCTCGCCAAGCTGACGTTGACGTCGCAGAGGCTCTCAATGGCGACGGAAACATTGGAAAAGTTGCAATGCCTCAAGAACTTGGTCAGGCATGGCGCGGTGAAGCTAGGTGCGACATCGGGTGGGAGGGATGAACTCCAGTGGGAGATTGGAAATAGTAGTATGGAGAGCATAGATATTGAGATTTAAAACGTTTGAAATATTTGATCAAGTATTTCAAACAACACATCCAATATCGGAGGCTATTAAATATCTCAAATATGACCCTGAATTTGATTTGTTTGATTTGTGGGCAGCGCTGATCAGTGGTGGTGTTTCTTCGTCCGATTCTCCCATCGCGCTACCCTCCCCATTCTGATCCTCATTCTCGTCATGCTTAAGCCTTTCGTCCTCTTCGTCTTCTTTTTCTTCTTCAACCATATCACCGGCTTCAGAATCGCCAGACTTCATCATGACAATGCTCTCAATCGCTCAAGGTGTTGTGCTCACAGTGTTCCCCTTAATCAGCTCTCTCTTCACCGAAGTCAATTTTAACACATCGACTCCATTGGGTGACTTGATAGATTACCAAAACCCCTCGGTCAAAACATTAGCTTGTTTTCAAAGCTCATGGCTCCACAATGCTGATATCAAACCAGCAAAACCCCAGAAACTACAGTAGGCAGTGGTAATATTGTTTAGTAACCCAGCATACAAGCAGTTTTGATAGCTGTATCAAAAACTAGCACCATCAGCCATTATATCTTGTTACCCACAGTGGACTCGGCGACATATGATAATGATCTGACATAAGGAGTGCCTCGAGCGTGACTTCGGACCCCTGGAAAAAGCTCGTTAGGGTCCCTGATGGAATCCACTGCGGGACATGGCGTACGCTCTGGTGCTTTGTTTATACTTGAAATGATATTGGTTTCTAGTCAAGCTTTCTTCTGAAATCCACCTCAAAGTTGACTCCTGAGTTATCATCCCAATATTCCTGACCATTGACGATATATCGCACACAAAAGAACAAAGGGCTCAAGTCAAGCTCATCCTCATCAAAGAGCCTAATGCCACCAACAAATTTATAGTAATTTTGCCCACTCCTAGATATTGGCGCACGATAATACTGCGCTGGGGTTTCGGAGACCGTCTTCCAATAATCTCGCGTAAAACGGCAAATGATAGATTTTTCAAAGGCCAAGTTGGCTACCAAGATAAGGACATAGAGAGCCATGCGACGACTAGAAAAATAGAGTCTTTGGACTCTGACATCCATCGACTTTCGGGTCGAATCCTCATCGGGGAAGTTAGGTGTAAAGATTTCCCATTGAGGCGACGAGGCTACTTGCTGGCTGGTTATCCTTTCATCCAAGAGTGGATCCTTGCTCACAAATGATGAACTTGTGTCGATTGTCAGTGGTTTGTCGGTGTTTGAAAAGTAGCGTACATGCTCCAAATCGGGGCCAAAATGAACAGTCTTGAACGAAGGCTGCTTTTCGGCGCTACGACGATGACCGAATACATGCAGAGCCGGACGTGACTGTTGCTGTATCCTTGCTCCCCCTCTTTGGACGTGGCCTCCATCGGTTGTAACAATCGCCGTGTAACTGGGCGTTGTCGCAGAGGAAGCACAGTTCAGTCCTCCAGTGTGTTGTCGATTCAATGTGACCCTTCCGTTTGCAGTACAATTGGGATGCCCATGTTGAGGGTCGCCCTGGGGCTTCTTTTTCGAAGTGGCTTGTGATGGCAGGGTATTCAATCGCAAAATCCGCCTGACGCATTCTTTCAAGCCTGTGGAAGTCTTGAAATCCTTGCCAAAAGATTGGAAGATACTATTATCTTTGGAGGTATGTAAAGTTGAATCTCTTGGAGTGATCGAACAAATGGACGTCGCACCACGATATTGTTGGGTTGCACTACGCGATCGTAGTGGCATTGCCGGGGCACTTATGGCTTCTGATCTTGCCTCCATGTGCCTGCGTGCGAGCGGGGGTCGGGTGTCGACGGAATGCAAGCAGAAACAGCAGGAAAATGATTGGATACTGGTTGAGAGCCCGCGCTTGAGCCGTCCTTTTCGCATGTAATCTAGGAGAAATAGATGACAAAGAGCTGTATCTTACGTGTGGTATGATATATGAGGTGAACGATTGCAATGCGTGGTTTTCCGCAGGACAACACAGCAAGAAGCTGGCGTAGATAAAAGCATCCTGGCAGGTGGAGGTTTATTAGATTAGGTTATGATGGGAGAGCAGGGATTTGTGTTACTTGTTGATGGTGTGATTGGTGATTCAAGGTCGACTTTTGTTTATGATGAATATGGCCGTGGGTTCATGGGTCATCGAAGATATGGTGGCACTGCTGCCAGTGCGGGGAGTGACATTGGAGAAAAACCAATGACTCCGAGCATATCGCTCTTCCTATGCCTCAGAGGACCTAAATTGTACCATCATAGTTTTCAAAATCATGATACGATAAGGAAATTGTCTCAAAAGTTAACATGTGAAATCACCACACCGCAGGCGGCACAAATCATCAATACGTCATTGCGGTCAGTATTGTCCAATAGTATCTGAAGTTTCCTAACATACACTCCAGCCAGACATGTGAGATGCCACAAGAAGTTAGAAAGGGTGACGTTGACGTACCATCATCAAAGCCTCAATTCTCGTACTGACAGCGGGGTCGGTCGAATTAAAATGCCTCAAACGAGAGGTACTTTACTGCCTACCTAATTTCTATTTATGATAGGAGTACCAGCAGTTCCCGTAGTTACAAAGAGGAACCGTGCACACGCTACACCATAATCAGTCTGTCCCCTTTCTTGCATTGCCGTCACTCTCCCTAAGGGGCCTCCTTTTTGGCTTTTTGACCTCACTTGGCCTTGTCGACGACCCTGACAAGCAAAGTAGTCCGACCTCATCTGCCGGCGGACAAGGGGCTCTTTTTGCTGTATTTTAGGGTCGGATTCGCCCCTTGCGCGATATCTCTTCCTTGACTGACTTTCTTGATATATGTTGAATCAGGCGTTGTAAATGCACTCTCGCCTCTTCCTATGAGTCATATACCCCTTCTCGTTTGGCTGGGGCCTGTGTAGTTAAGCAATATAGCTATTGATAAGGGCCACATCAAGAAGAAAGGTCCAACAAAGTGCCTGCCAAGGGCCACGGCGGAGGGGATGATCATAGGCATAATATGACCTCAACTGGCCACCTCGATCAACATGGTTCATTTTGTCGTTATAAGCGGCAGCAACTGTCGGGGATTTTATGACCTTGACAGCTTCGTCACCAAAAAAAAAGCGCTGTATCGGCTTGGCCTCTGACTTCTTAGAAGACGGCCTCTTCCTCTTTCGATCAACTCGCTCGTCGCCCGTGAACACAGTAGAGTCAAGCGAGAGTTGCATAGAAGAGAATCAGGCGAGAAGCATGTGGAATCAGATTCACAACCCCAAAGTATGGTCCACGTTTCATATCCAGTCGCATGAACCTGGTGGTAATATGTGACAGTTCCCCTACTTGTAGTAAATTTTCGGGTGGCCTGACTACGCAAGAAAGCCTTCAAAGTAAGGGTGGTTACAGGCCTGTTTAGCCGAAATGCGTCTACCCGGATTGTAGATCAGCGTCATATCGAGAAGTTCGAGGCCTGCTTTGTTGAGGTTATTGCAGAGGGCCTGATCGTAGTTACGTTGCCACTTAGGAAACGAGGACTTGAAATCACGGTACAAGGTAACTCCAGGCCAAACGTCTTCCGTAGGAGTACCCAATTTGCTAGGGCATCAAAGTCAGACTTCTTACCCACAGCATATGCGAGGGCTATAAACTTGCCGGAAGATTTTAAAGATCTCATCAATCTCAGAGTCACCAGGAAACAGCGGCTTTCGAACGCACATCTCTGCAAAGATACAGCCGACAGACCACATATCAACACCCGTCGAGTATTGTTTTCCGCCCAGTAGAAGTTCAGGTGCTCGGTACCAGAGCGTCACGACATCATGAGTGTATGGGCGCAGGGGCACACCAAACGTTCGTGCCAGCCCAAAATCGGCTAACTTGAGATTTCCTTCCTTGTCGATGAGGAGATTAGCGGGCTTCAGATCTCGGTGCAAGATACGGTGAGAGTGGCAGTAATTAACGCCAGCACAAAGCTGGTACATGAATTTTCTGACCACCGTGTCGTTCATGCCTAGTTGCATGAGGTATGCAGATGATCCCTCCGGAAGCACCTTGCCTCGTCCACCGTCACTGACCGGTAAGGTCTCCATGTATCTTTTCAGGTCGATATCAAGGAATTCGAAAACGAGGTAAAGCTTGTGGTAATCGGCGTGAACGATGTTAAGAAGACGCAAGATGTTAGGGTGCTGCAGTTCCTTGAGCAGAGAAATCTCCCGGATGGAAGTGCTCGGTACGCCCTCGCCCTCGGCTTCAAGATGGATTTTTTTCAATGCGACAATTCGTCCCCCATTTGCAAGGTCACGAGCCTTGAAAATAGCACCGCAGGCACCTGTTAAGTTTAATTAGTCCGGCATTTAAATAGGAATATATTAGAAAATACGATGGCTGCATAACTGGTGGCCAAGGCCCCAGCGCTAGGGTCAGACATGCCTTGGCCAGTCTTCTCTAACTTCTGGTAATTATCCATACTCTGGGCTTGTGGGCAGAGTGTTGAGACCTGGGGGAATAATTGTATGAATGAGATTGCGAATTGTATCACTGTATGAGAGGATCGGCTTTTGGAGACTACTGAAAATGATTTTATCGCACGTCATTATTCCCCATCCGGTTGTAAGGTAGGATTTGGTTACCCAAGGGAAGGCCCTGGAGAGGAAATGGAGACGAGGAGGATAAATGATAGGGAAAAATGAAGGAGAGAATAGAGAATAGAGATGAGAGGTTTCTGCTGGTCAATAAACGGTCGCTGCCATGTGCGGGGCCGGTGATGGCTGCGGGCCATGACCTCAGGGTGGCAGCTGCTACTGCCTAGAACAGACAACGCTTTCATTTGTGTATAAAGAGCTGCACGACTCAGTGCATCCTGTCATTGAGATTTTGTTCCTCAGATAATCATTAATTGCCTGACGCCATCTCAGGTCCCTGTAGAGCCAATTGTCTGACACTGAGCGAGTGTAGTTGGTACGGAATACAGACCGGGTCTCTATAACAGTTTTTGTTAAATGGCAGCTAAGGAGGTCGTCGAAATCGTTGTCATTAGTTATCTGAGTCGATCCGCGATGCTATCTGTCGTGATTTGCTCGATTGTAAGACTAAAAAATCGTATGTTAATATCGGATCCAGACCATTATGTAACGGTAGGGAACTCAAAGTCCCGGTGGTGTGATGCACCCAGTGCGGCGGTCAATTCAAGTTCAAGCCAATTTTCATGAGAAGTGAATTACCGCGCTTCCAGCCCGTAACTTGAATTGAATTGATGAACTGATAAGTCAATATGACGTGAGAAATGAACGAATGAATGAAATTTATTCCACCTGGGAGGACTAAACTCGTAGGGCCAAGTACGCTAGGCTATTTCTAGTTCTAAGCATTTCTGCTCGCGTCTCCCGGAAGTCCCAGGCTCCTCACTGCTAGTTTAGTCTCGCCTCACTTGACCTTGTGACAGGCCTGCTCGAAGGCCAGTTTCTCCAAGGGTTCCTATCCTCAGCAAATAGAGCTTGGTCTGCTAAATTGAGGCTCTTTGGTGTTAGTATCGTCAGATTTGGCCGCGAAATATGGTTGGAAAGTGTGTCATTCATTTTGGTTTGCATCAAGTCTCCGTGTCCAGAGCGTAAGTCAAGGTGCCCATCTAAGGCCATCCGATGCTGGCTTTCCCCCACAAAGAATGAGAGGTTTCCCATTATTTTTTGTCCGAGTTGTCGCATGCCATCTCGCTGCGCGTCACATTGCGTACACCGAAATAGAAAGTGTCCCATCATTTCGACTGTTTGCCCACAGTTACTCATCTCCGATTCTGCTCCTCCAATCCTGCCCGGGTAGTTATTTATTCTAGGCATTTCCGTGCGAAGCTAGGAGAGCATGTGTCTGCTTGGTATTACTTAATTGATTGACCAGAACATATACACGGGAGACCTGGAAACAACAGCGATAGCGCCGACATGCTTGCCGGATGAACTCCATGGTCGACACCTGACCCTCATGACGAGCAGTCAGGATAATGTACCGATCAAGAGATCCCCAGGCACACCGGACTCCAAAGGAGTAGCAACATACCATGCAGTACCCCTCTACCGGCAAGACCGCTCTACCGGTAAGCAAAAACAAGATTTCCCCATACAAAATGCCCAACTTCAATTATACGGCGATTGGCCAAGATTGAAGTTATTGGCACGGAACAATGTCTGTTGTATTCAGATTTTCGTGCCGTTTAATATTATCACATTACTTTTTAGATAACATAAGCGGTATGGTCGCATGAGACTAACGTAAAATTTCTCAAAATGCCTCCTTCGTGAACCAGCCTCCCTGAAGCTTCATCAAATTTTATCAGCACCATCCTTCCATAATCGCTTAAAAAATGCCTCGAATGCCTTATACCGAGAATTGTACTATAAAGGTAATATTAGATATCACAGATAACGGCCTCTCCCAGATCCAAGCCGCCCAGAAGCATGACATCCCTCAGACCACTCATTCTGACTGATTAAGACGCCTATCGTCAAAGTCCGAGATCATCCAGCCTTCTCAGTTGTTATCCAAGTCTCAAAAGGCAAGATTAGTTACCTAGATAATACAACAAAAGGCCTTGGGCTATGCTCCTTCTCACAATCGAGTTCGCGCTGCCGTCGCTGCGCTGTTGAGACAGCCAGGTCCGGGAAAGGGATATCAGTGCACACTGAATAGCTAGGTTCATGAAACACCATCCAGTTATCAAGACGAAGATATGAAGAGGCTAGGAGGCCTCAAAATTCAATTAGTTTGTCCCATTGGCTGTCAATTGGTACTTTGGTATCTAGGGGGGATGTATGGTTGGATCAAGCCTGAGAACACGGCTAATGTCGACGAGGGCGGTAACATGGCTAGATTTGGCGAGTATTTATCGTTTTTGTTCTAAACCTCACCAATAAATTGCGAATATAGGCTTGGGTTCCTTGGTTATCGGAGCAGTGACTGCAGATGGCCGTTTTCTGAAACCATGGATTATGTTCAAAGGCAAAGAGCTTCAGCAACAGTGGTTTATCGATGAGTTCAAGAAGATAGCGGACTGGTATTACATCACTTCTAACAACGGCTGGACAGACAACCATATCGCAGTCGAATGGCTCAAAGAAGTCTATCCGCCTCAAAGCGGGCCAGAAGATGAGTCTGATTCTAGGCTTACTATATTAGATGGCCGTAGAAGTCATGAACTCATGAGCATCTACCGGGTCTGAAGCCTAAATGTCGCTGACTTAAAATCCAAGATGAGTGGATGCAGGGTGGAGAATCTATCTACCAATATAGATGAAATGTAGATGTAGATAGATGTAGGTCTACATCTATCTATCTACCAGGGGGACATGTGGGTCATCTATCTATCTATCTTACCGTCGGATATGTAGGCGAAATGTAGATAGACGCCAAGATGAAGACAGAAAGTAGAGGAAGCACAGTACGGTATGGTTTGGCAGGTCGCCATTGCATACGAGTTCCTCTTATCAACATTAGAGAGGGCCAAGATAGAGTCGGCGGATCGGCCAGAGTCCAGCTACCTTTCTGCCTGCATCAACTCTGCGTGGGCCAAACTTAATAAATATTACACCAAGTTCGATGAAACACTGATTTATTACGCAGCTACTTTCGTTCATCCTGGAATACAAGGGGCGTTCTTGACAAGGGCGTACAACGGAAGGGAGGGTTGGATTGACAAGGCTCGACATCTCATCCAAACGCTTTGGGAGGAAGAGTATAGGGATCTTCCCGCCTAGTGGGAGATCGCTGACAACAATCTTCCTGTAGCCGTGAGGGCACGGGAGTGCAATCCCTTTGACTCATTCCAAGACAAGCTTATGTCGTATCGAACTCCGAAGAAGAATCAGTCGCCGATGAGTTCGAAAGGTGGCAATTTACAAAGCAGGACACATTTTCAAAGCACGATAATCCGCTTAAATACTGGTCTGCCAAGCGGTTTGAGTATCCTCGTGTAGCGAAAATGGCGATTGACGTCTTATCGGTCCCTGCAATGGCTGCCGAATGTGAGAGAGCATTTTCCTCCGCTGGCGGTATGGTTTCTCCTCAGCGGACTCGTTTGCATGCGAGCGCAATTGCAGTTACCCAAACGGTTAGGTCATGGCTGAAGGCAGGACTTCTAGAACGATATGACGGGCTGCTGAAGGAGACGAGTGGCGAAGTGGCCGGGGTAGTTACTTAGTGGCTAGTGCATATCGTATTTAGAGTAGTAGATAGAAGCAACTATCTATATCTACATGTAGCCTACCTCTATCTATTTACATTCCGTTTTTATGACTAAGCATCCACATCTATCTACCTTGGGAGTCGGTAAATAGATGTAGACAGATCCCCCACCCTGTATATGGCTGGGTAGCTTTATTAGTTAAAACGCCTTACACTTCTATACAGCAAGTCTCGGTACCTCGAGTGCTCTACACATGCTTCAATTAACGGTATCAGTAAGAAAATATTACTCGGCATAAGGTTAACGTACATGATAAGCATGTGTCGCACTTATACTGTATACTTAAAATCCTGATTTTGGAATTTCTTATAAAAGGCCATGTAGGGCATATAAGCCTTTTCAGAGACTTTTATACATAAACTCTATAGAGTTATGTAGAAGTATATAATTTTAAAAATCCTTAAAAAATTGCTTTAAAGAGAAAATTAACATTGTACAGTTCATAATACAGTATAAATAGACTTTCAAAATACTAGCTATATATGTTTTTTAAAAAAATCCAGGAAAAATAATATGGCTTACTTTATTCTTTATTAACCCGATTTTTAAATGCTAGCTATTTTAGGCTTACTTTGAATTTTATATTGGTTTTTAAAAGTTAGGTTTAAGGTGCAAATCTTAGTGTGACGCATACTTCTTATACCCGTTATCGGGGAATTACATCAATGATATCAAATGGTGAGTACCCAATGGTGTTTCCCAATGACAGCGGTATTACCGAATAGTAGCGCTTTCAATTCTAGTTTAAGTTGTATACTCAATGAGTAGTTAAGGCCTTATGCTTTGTTATTTTGGCTTAAATATACCCATTCCTGTGTTTTTGCCTTATAAAACGTTTGATTGACTGATCAGTGCTCTTATCCTTATGCATCTATAAATCAGACAGTTTGCTTAGGCTGTTTTCTAGGCCTGGATCTCCCTTTGAGCCGAGTATACTTTGCTGAGTCGGGGTTTGGTTAACGTTGTGCGCTCACAAAGGATGGAAGGTTGGTTGCTGTGACGATTGGAGTTCCGCAAGGGATAAACTAGTTCGTACTAGGCTTATGTTGGTAGGTTTGTAGGGCGTAAACTGGGCGGTAGCGAAGTGTCACGTCTCTTGATAGACAAGTAATGCGTGTTAGGCTTATTGTCGTAAAGAAGTTTTATGATACCTGGTGAGCTAAGGTTTATGGCTGTGGAGTAACGTGGTTCTATATACATGAGGTCCCGGTGGTGGACCGAGGTGTTGGACAGGATTGGACCGAGATGCTGTCTTGTCGGTCCTGGACCGAATGATCTGACGAGGTTTGGGTTTCGGTCCATGTCTTGGTGTTTCCTTGGTTGCGTGTGATTGGATGAATTTGTGGGGTACACGTGACATAACCGCGAGGGTCGTAACAGTTGCGGCCTGGGCTTTGGCATCGTTGTTTTGCTAATGGTTTCGTATGTGGCTGTATTAGTGGAGTCGCAGCGCTGACTACCACTATCAGCACTGTGAATATCGCAACTGTTGGCTGTATGGTTTGAGTGAGTAGTGGAGGGCGATTCCTGAGCGACTTTTTTGCTCTGCAGTGACAACTCCTCCGGCGGCGACTGGCGGCTGGTTGTGTATGGGGTAATGCTGTTGCGGTTGGAGGCCCGATTTACCTGGAAAGGAGAATAAAATCACATGCAAGAATAAGAGGAGTCTGCCTGGGGCTTTCGAGATAAACTTTCTAGATCAGACCATAAAAAGGCCAAAGCCAGTGGCGGACCAAAGTCAGCGTAGGAATGCCAACTAAAAATTCAAAACATTTTAGCCTGATATAGACTCGAAGCTGAATATTATGATATAAATCCGGCTATTACACGCTTCGTACATTTTGGAATCATAAATCAGATCTAGTTATGAAATAGCCAACCAATTATGACGATGTTGAATAATTCACCACCGAGCCAAGATGACCAAATCCCAAAGCATCCAATCGAAGGATGGCTCGAATGGCTTCCTATAATCATTATTATCGTGGTTTTTCTTATCTTGGATATTCTTTTCATGTACGACTCCACCGCGCCCCAGTCCACAGATAAGAGCATATGGTACCAGAGCTAATGATAAGGAAGGATTACATTCAGAGTCTTTAGTAATAACCGGCTCGCGAGCTCAGAGAATTCAGAGGGTGATTTGCAACGGCTTGACTCAATAGCTCCACCGCAGACATATAAGCAAGTAACAACAGAAATGGAAATCGAAGGCCCAGGAGAACATTCGGCCTGGCCCGACGCGCTTATTATCTGGTAAGCTATTCCAATTAATAGACAGTTTCATTCTCAAATTAACTGTTCTTATTATATAGCGTTATATGCTTTGAAACGATGGTGGATAGTGATATCGTCCGTCGGTTACCGTGTGGGCATACATTCCATTCGGGTTGCATTACTCCATGGTACCTGGGGCAACATTATACCTGCCCCTTGTGCATATCAGACTTCATGCCATCTGAGCTTGCACATGTCAGAATAGACATATGAAAAGCACAATGTGTAGGGGTTCACCAATGTCGAGTCATCATGACCCCACGAACCTTGGTCCCCAGGATTTGCGACTCCGTGTCGATTTTGCCCTGTGGCGTAACGGTTTGTCTAGTATTATACTCCAACTATCAAAGGTCAAGCCACTTGACCTCCGGGCTAAAGGCAGTACATCGGCCTGGTAGGTGCGTCAATAAGGTTATATAGCCGCCGTTAATAGAATATCGGATTAGCCCCTCTTTTATACATAGATTCTGGTCTCGGAGATTCTCTAGGTAGTACGCATATGCCTATAGAGTGGTGCAGGGGAGACTTCTTGTCAATCCTCGAGTAACAACGTTCATGTACATCGATCGACACCAATGGGTTTGACACTAACCCTGTTCTTGCAGGAGAGAACTAAGGAGCCGTCTCTGCATATGCTTACGACCCCATATGATAGTTGTTTTTGACGCCAGACTAGCCTGAAATGTATTGTAGGCTAATCATCAGGCTAATGAAAGTCCGTTCTGTAGTTGTGAACCTATCCCAATCTTCATATCCCAATATGGCCTCAGGCATACATTCTTTACATACATAAATCATGCCACAAGGTGTATCTGCTAGTGACGTGACATGTACTCTTGGGCTTACAGTCTGTCACCTTCTCGGCTACCCCGCACCACTTTTAGTTGTCTGTTTTAGTGGCAGTTTTCTTTTCCACAAACGCCCAATCTTGGGCCAGGAAACTATCAATGTGAGGTGATGACGCAACCCTAATTCGAACATCAGATCATAGCTCTATTTCCGAACAGCTTGTAAGAGCTTCTTCTGCACTATCTGCAACCGTCAGACCATATGTCGATTTCATGATATAAGAGCATGCTCCTATCAATCCGTCAACTGATTCAAACATAAGTTCTGGAAGTCGCCCCCCCTGCGGCGATGATGCAATCCACTGTTCACAATGTCTGAATTTGGTAAGAAGCCTTTCGGGCAATGGCAACAGCCACCGACCGACTTTGACGCATTCAGATCAAACATTCGCAACTCCAACCGTAAGATGGCCTGCGAGCTTGCTCTTCCTTCTCATAAAGCAGCAATACCGCCTTTTTCAGCAACTGACTTATCGTAGATCCCAGTAGTTGGGGTTTTGGTTCCGGCACGCCATCTTCCACTGGACCTTTTGCTACCACGCGCGGATCATTCTATAGAACTTCGGGCGGTAAGATCCCTTTGGCGCCAACGGTTATATAGTTGTTTGCAGTTATCTGATGTCTACCCGAGTAACGAAAAGAAAATACAGGAGCAAACTATAATACATAACCCTTCTCGCTCAGAGTTAATCATACTAAGTCAAGCTTTACCAGATCCCCTTAGTTCTCTTGGGCCCCGGTTGTCCAGCTCGGCGCCCACATTCCCACCCACAACAACCGGCACTGGCTGGCTTGAGCATCACAGTAACACCCAAGGGTTGACTGCATTCAGCGATCCTGGCACAAGTAATGTCACAAATCATTCCGACCCGACCGGGTTTGGGGGCGGGTTCCAGCGCAAAGAAGACGGGCTTCAGCATAGGAATGAGCCCAAGTACAGCCGAGTTTGGCTCAAATGCTTGGACAAGATTCAGGACCCCAACCACTTCCGTTTTCGGCGCTCCGAGTCAGTCTTTTGGTGGTTGGGCCTGGGGAATCCCTGCGACGGATACTTCAAAGCAGCCATTCTGCCCATTTGTGGAAAGTGAGCTAGGCAACTGGCAGAAGAGTTCCTATCAAAATCTTTGCTTCCAAGGTCCATACAAGAACTTCTCCCAGGAAGAGCTGAGGCTTGAAGATTATGCCCTCGGTCACCGGTACGGTCTATCATTTGGGTTCGGCGGCCCAAGTTTTGGAACCGGTTTTGGTACATCAATGCAGAGAAGTGCTTCTGGTCCACCTCAGACATTTGGAATCGGCTCCCAACAGGGTGCGTTTGGCACTGGTTTTGGAGCCAAACCAAGTAGTGCCACTGTTTTTGGATCCGTTACCACCATTACTTCGCCCTTTGGACAGGCTAAGGCCTGCGAAACCTTCGTCTGGGGCCAAAAGTCTCAGGGTCCAAATGTGTTTGGGACTCAGCCGGACGGTTTTCAAAAGCCAACAAGCAGCCAAAGAGATTTCGGAGTTTCTAGAAGCCCGGGATTCGGTTTTGCTCAACGACCCTGGTATGGTAGTGCTCCACAAGAGAGTCGCACTTCGTGGTCGAGTCCTTCCATTTTCCAGGTCCAGGGTCAACAACAAGCACAAGGATCGACATCTTTTTCTGAAACACAGAAGCCAAGCAGTAGCCAGCCGCCGACTGGATGCATCCCCCACACCTAGGCCATGAACTGATCAGGAGCCCGTCTAGAGGTGGCTCTGACCAACGTCGCACCAGCGAAGACACAATATCGACCGGCGGGCATAGAAAGGGCTTGAACATAGTCGAGAAATCCCTCTCACAGATCTCTAAGCAGCTAAAGACACTCGAAATTGATCAAGACCGAGGTCGAGATCTATTAGTGAGTTCTTCTAACCGCAGAGGTCAAAAAGAGAGTATCGGCACGACGGCATTAACTGGCATTGCCGACCCCGGTAGGGAAGGAGGGGCAAACAGCCAAACGCCAGGCACTAAAACTGAAACCAGCGAACATACTAGCAGGGCTGCCGTCAGATCAGA